>CM074600.1:2336609-2584741 GCA_037305975.1 Chrysolophus pictus | reverse complement strand
AAGTTGCCCCAAGGCAGGGTCCTGCACAGCAAAAAACCAAGGGGTCACTCGGGGGGGCGTCCCCCCCCAATTCCCTGCACCCCTCAGCTCAGAGCCGGGCGCGGGGGCTCAGGGGGAGGGTTGGGAGGGTGGAAATGTGGGGGCTGTACCTCCTCCAGCCGGGCTCCGGGGGGGGGACAGATATGTGTGTCCATAGGGAGAGCTGTCAATGTGCGCAGCGTCAAGGAGCCCAACGCGCAGCGCGGGGGGCAAACCTGGAATCTGCAGAGCTGAGTGCTGGGGGGGGGTGGAGCCCCAGAATGGACGGGGGTGAGGTGGATGGGGAGGGGGGGGGATGGGGAGGGGGGGATGAAGGGGGGGATGAAGGAGGGGAGATGGATGGGGGGTGTTGGATGGGGGGTGGATGGGAGGTTGGATGGGGGGGGGATGGATGGACAGACGGAGAGGGAAATGGGGGGGGAATGGATGGGGAGGGATGGAGGGAAGAGTGATGGATGGAAGAATGATGGATGAAGGAGTGATGGATGGCTGGGCCCTTCTCTCCTTGGCCTCTCCTTCCATTCCTAGAGAAGGGAAAACTCCATGGAAATTTCATTACAGCCTTCCAGAAGTTGAAGGGAGCGGATAAACAGGAGGGGAACGGCTGTTTGTGAGGGGGGGTGGTGATGGGACAAGGGGGAATGGCTTTAAAGTCAGCCAGGGGAGGTTTGGGTTGGATGTGAGGAGGAAGTTTTTCAGCCAGAGAGTGGAGAGGCACTGGAACAGGTTGCCCAAGGAGGCTGTGGATGCCCCATCCCTGCAGGCATCCTAATGGCACCCCATGGATCCTAATGGCACCCCATGGATCCTAATGGCACCCATGGATCCTAATGGCACCCCATGGGTTCTCTGGGCAGCCTGGGCTGCTGGTTGGTGACCTGCACACAGCAGGGGTTGGAACTGATGGGCACTGGGGGCCTTTGCAACCCAGGCCATTCTATGATCATGTGGGTGTCTATGAGTCTCTATGTGTCCCCGTGGGTCCCTATGGGGGATCTATGGGTCCCTATGGGGATCTATGGGTCCCTATGGGGGATCTATGGGTCCCTATGGGGGATCTATGGGTCCCCGTGTGCCTCTTGACAACCCTGCACCCAGCAGGGGGTTGGAGCTGATGATCACTGCGGTCTTTTTTAACCCAGGACGTTTTATGAGTCAGTGATTCCATGGATGGACGGACGGATGGACGGATGGATGGATGGGGGGCGTTGGATGTGGGGGTATGGATGGAGGAGGGTGGATGGAGCAGGGTGGATGAGGGGTGTTGGATGGGGGGGGGAATGGATAGGGAGGGATGGAGGAAGGGGTTGGGGAGGGGGGGAGATAAGGGGATGGATGGGGGGATGGATGGGGGGGTGGGGAAATAAGGGATGGATGGATGGATGGGGGGATGGGGGGATGGATGGGGGAACAAGGGGATGGATAGGGGAATAAGGGGATGGATGGGGGGGTGGGGAGATAAGGGAATGGATGGGGGGGGGGATGATGGATGGTGGGATGGCTGGGGGTGTGGATGGGGGGCTGGGGAGATAAGGGGATAGATGGATGGATAGATGGATAGGGGGATGATGGGGGGAGTGGGGAGATAAGAGGATGAATGGGTGGGGGAATGGATGGGGGGTGGATGGGGGGGGTGGATGGGGAGATAAAGGGATGGACGGATGGATTGGGGGATGGATGAGGGGATGGGAAGGTAAGGGAATGGAAGGGGGGATGGATGGGGGGGTGATGGGGGGGGTGGGTGGGCAGATAAGGGGATGGATGGGGGGATGGGGGGATGGATGGGGGGTGGGTGGGGAGGGGATGGATGGGGGGATGGGGCGATGGGGTGCTGGATGTGCGGACGGACAGACAGACAGAAGGATATCTGGCGCACGTAGCGGCGCAGCGGTGACACCATCCGCCGCGGGTCTCTCTGCACTCTCTCCACCAGGCCGTGGTGCCGCGTGCCGCGCGTGGAATCCAGCGTGGAATGCAGGGATCCCTGCGGGGGGGGGGAGGAGGAGGAGGATGGGGAGGGGGGGGTGAGGATCCTCCCCAAATTCCCCCCCCCCGACAACCGGAGGCCATCGCTGCTCACCTGGAAGTCGGAGCCGCTGCCGATCTGGTTGACGTTGGGCAGCGACCCGCTGTAAAACGGCCCCCGGCTGTGCGCCAAGCGGAGCTTCTGAGCCTGCAGCTGCGATTTGGGGGGGGGGGAAGGGGGGGGTCAGGGGGTGGGAAACGGCGCTGCGATCGGCGGGAGGGGGAGGGGGGGGGGGCGCTCCCATCCCCCAGAAGTGCCCTTAAAGTCCCCCCCCGAGCGGGGGCAGCGCTTTGGATAAAGCCATAAAAGAGCGGACGGGCCGGAGCGCGGTGTGGTCTGCGGGGGGGGGGGGGCAATGCTGGGGGGGGGGCGGGAGGGGGGGAGGGAGGGGGACGAGATGCCGCTGGGGCCGCAGGGCTGAGGGATGGAGAGGCGGGGATAACGGGATAACGGCGGGGATGGCGGCACGGCGCAGCGCTTCGGCACGCCGAGGGCCGCCCCCAACCCCCCCCCCCCCTTAAAGACCCCCCCCCAAAACCCCCCCCCGCATCCCCACGTGCGGGGAAACCCCGACGGCGCTCCCTGTTGGGGGGGGGGGGCTCCGGCCCCAAAGGGTTGGGGGTCCCGCGTTGGATGGGGGGGGGGCACCGCACACCGCACACCGCCCCCCCCCCAATTCCTCCCAACCCCCCCCCCTCCTCTCACCTCCCCCCCCCGCCGCCCCCCCCCGGCCGGGCCGCGCTCACCCGGGTGTTGCAGATCTCCATCATCACTTCCTCGAACGCCGCCGTCTCCTCCGCCTGCCGCTGTTTTTGCAGGGCGATTTTCTCGCTGAATTTCCGCGGGTTGGAAGCGCCGGCACCGGCGGAGGAACCCGAACCGGGCCCAGGTCCGGGCCCAGCGCCCGCCGCCGCCATCTTCCCTGCTCGGCCGCTCCGCCGCTCCGTCGCGCGGGGCGTTCTGGGCGGGGAGTCCGCGGGGCGCGGCGCCGCCGCGGGGCGGGAGGGGGGAGAGAACTACAAATCCCGGCGTTCTGTGCGGCGCGGCCGCGGGGGGCGATGGGAAACTGAGTCCGAGGGGTCGGGAGGGCGGCGCCGAACTGCGAGTCCCGGCGTGCACCGCGCGGCTGCGCTGCAGCGCCCCCGTGCGGAGGGGAGGAGCGACGCGGGGAGACGGGCGATGCGGGGGGGGGAGGGAGATGGGGGGGGGATCTGACCAGGAACCGAGCACCCCCCCCGCCCCCCCCCCCAAGAAGCGGAGTCCCCACCCCCCCGCTTTGTGCTGTGCTCCCCCCAAAGCAATTTCTATCCCACGCCACTGTGCCCCCCTCCCATTCAACACCGATTCCCCCCCCCCCCATTCAATACAGACCCCCCCCCCCCCGCAGCAGCACACCACGCTCCGGTCCCGTCCGCTCTTTTATTGCTTTCTCCAAAACGCTCCCCCCGCTTGGGGGGGGATTTTAAGGGCACTTCTGGGAATTGGGGGGAGGGGCGTCACCGCCCCCCCTTCCTCCTTCTTGGGGGGGGGTTTGGGGGGGCCGATACACCTCCTCACTTTGTGCAATGGGAAATGAGGAGGGGGCTGCTGGTGGGCGAAACTGAGGCACAGTGTGAGTCTGGTGGGGGGACCCCGTGGGGGGGGTAGGTAAGGGGGGGGGAGAACCCTGGGGGGGGGGTCTGGGGGATGGGACCCCTGGAGGTGCATTGGGGGGGGGGGGGCACCTCTGGGGAAACTGAGGCACACAGCAGTGTCTGGTGGGGGGATCCTTTGGGGGGGGGGCTGGGAATGGGGGGGGGAACCCTGGAGGTGGGGGGACCTGGGGATGGAGGTGAGACCCCCGGAGGTGCATTTGGGGGGGGGGGGGGGCACCTCTGGGGAAACTGAGGCACGGTGTGAGTCTGGTGGGGGGGAACCAGGGAGGGGAACCCTGCAGGTGGGGGGGGTCTCAGGATTGGGGTGGGACCCCTGGAGGTGCATTGGGTGGTGGGGGGGGCACCTCTGGGGAAACTGAGGCACGGTGTGAGTCTGGTGGGGGGGAACCTCTGGAGGGGGGGGGGGTCTCGGGATTGGGACCCCTGGAGGTGCATTGGGGGGGGGGGGGGGGGCACCTCTGGGGAAACTGAGGCACAGCAGGAGGGGCTGACAGCCCCACTCTATGGCACTTCACACGGCGTGGGAGGGGAGCCCAAGTTGGTGGGGGGGGCAACCCCTGGTAATTAAGGGGGGGGCTTCGGTCAGACCCTGATGAACAGCGTGGCGGTGACGAGCGCGAAGCCCCCCAGCAGCGCCAGCACTTTGGGGACGCGAAGCCGCCTCCCCCCCCCCAGCTCCCTGGGCAGCACCTCCAGCAGGGTGACATAAAGGAACGCCCCGGCCGCCAGCCCTTCCGCCACGCTGCGCCCCAACCTCTGCCTCGCTCCCCCCCCCGCCGCCTCCACCGCCGCCCCCACCGCCGCCCCCAGGGGCGACGCGGCGGAGAAAAGCAGCAGCGAAGCCACGACGGCGCCGCGCCGCAGGCGGCCCCGCAGGAGCTGCAGGCAGAGCCCGAAAGCCACCAAGCCTTTGTGCAGCAGCAGAGCCAAGCAGAGGCGCAGCGCGGCCCCCCCGGCTTCTGCAGCCCCAGCGCCAAGCCTTCCAAAGCTCCGTGCAGCACCAGCGCCAGCACCAGCAGCCGGCCCGCAGAGGGGATGGGTGGCCGGGGGGGGTCGGGGGGGCTCCGCTCGTCAGCAGGGCTCTGCTCGCATCCTCCTCCTCTTCTTCTTCTTCTCCTCCTCCCTGCGCTCCGGCTGGCCGCTCGTGCAGCGCCAGCGCCGCGTGTTCCAGCACCAACACCAGCAGGAAGCCCAGAGCCAGGAGGAACTCGGCAGAGGGAACTGCAGCTGGATGGGGAGGGGGGGGGAGGGATGGAAAATTGGGGGGGGGGGTCAGCGGCACGCGGTCCCCCCCCCGGGTTGGGGGATGATGCCGGGAAGCGGCGTTGGGATTTTCCCATAAGTCACAGCCGCTCCGAGCACCAACACCCCAACCCCCCCAGCACCGTCCCACTGCCTTCCAGCCCCCCCCATCCACCCCCATCGCCCCCTCCTCCACATCCCCTTGCCCCCCCCCAACCCTTCATGCCCCCCCCATCCCCATCACCCCCTCCCCGTTCTTTTATTCCTCCCATCCTCATCGCCCCCTCCGCACCCCTTTGACCCCCCCATCCCCTTGTCCCCCCCATCCCTTTGTCCCTCCCCATCCTCATCACCCCCCCATCCCTTTGTCCCTGCCCACCCCATCGCCCCCTCCACATCCCCTTGCCCCCCCATCCCCAACCCTTTGTGCCCCCCCATCGCCCCCTCCCCATCCTTTTATTCCCCCCATCCCCATTGCCTCCCCATCCCCGTCACCCCCTCCCCACCCCTTCGACCCCCCCATCCCCTTGTCCCCCCCATCCCCTTGTCCCCCCCCATCCTCATCGCCCCCTCCCCATCCCTTTGTGCCCCCCCATCCCTCTGCCCCCCCCCCACCCCACAGACTCATCTCTATCAGAAAAACACCCTGAGTTTTTCACCAAGTCCATCCCTGTCCCCCCCCCCCCCCCCCCCCCCATCCCCCACCCCCGGTTTTTGTCCCTTGCCCCCCCCCCTCTGTCCCCTCACCGGGATGCGCAGCTCCCTCAGTGCCCCCCCGATGCTGCCCAGGTAGGTGGGCAGGAGGTCGAGCAGAGCCGTGCCCAGCAGCACCCCCCCCCCCCAGGCAGCCCAGCAGGCTGAGAGCGGCGCTGCGGGGGCCTGGCGGGGGGGGGGAGGATTAGTGAGACCCCTGAGCTGCCCCCCCCCCCACCAACAAGAACCAAGCCTCCCAGAATCCCCCAAAGCAGCCCCAGGGCAGCCCCCCCCCCCCCCCCCCGGACCCCATCACCCCCAAAGACCCCCAGGACCCCCCCGGGACTGAGTTCCCACACCCCCGGATGTTCCCCCCCCCCCCCCCGACCCCCTCCAGATCCCCCTCCACAGCCCCTCAACGACCCCCCCGGACCCCCATATCCTCCGGGCCAATTTCCAACCCCAGACCCACACCGTACCGACCTCCCCGTGTCACCCCCCCAAGATCCCCCCCCCCGCCGCGTCCTCAGAGCCCCCAACCCCCAGGGCAGCCCCCTGAGAGCCCCCCCGGAGCCCATAACCCCCATAGACCCCCAGGACCCCCCTCAGGACTGAGTTTCCCACACCCCCAGGATTATCATCCCCCCCCACCCCCAGGGACCCCCCAGATCCTCAGGCTGCCCCCAGTGCCCCCTCAACCCCCCCCCCAAGACCCCACACCCCCCGGGACCCCCGACCCGCACCATACCGACCTCCTCGTCTCGCCCCCTAAGCCCCCCCCACCGAGCCCTCAGAGCCCCCAACCCCCAGGGCAGCCCCCTGAGAGCCCCCCCAGACCCGATAACCCCCCCAGACCCCCAGGACCCCCGACATCCCCCCCCCCTCCCACCGAATCCCCCCCGTACCGGAGCCCGCGGGGCCGCGCACGCAGCAAAGCGCTCCGAGGCCGCAGCACAACGGCAGCAGCAGCAACGCCGCCATCGCCCCCAACTTCAGCGGCAGCTCCGTTCCTCCCGGGGGGGTCCGCGCGGCCCCGGGGCTCCACGACAGCGCCGCGACCCCGGGGCCGCTCCCCACCGCCATCCCGGAGCCGCCGTCCCGCTGCCGCCCTCCGGAGCTCGGAACGGAGGGGTGGGGGGGCGGGACCGGGCAAAGCTCCGCCTCGGGAACTCGGGGAAAACCCCGGCGATGTGGGCGGGGCGGGGGGGGGCGGCTCCGAGAGGGGCAGGGCCAGAAAGCGGGCGGGACAGCCGGCAAAGCAGCGCCGCTCGGCTCCGGTTCGGGTCCCCGAGCTCCGGTGGAGGAGCGGCTTTCAGGGGGCTCGCCCCCAACCCCCCCCCTCCCCATTCCCAGACCCCCCCACCGAGAGGAGCTGACATCAGACGCACAGCAGCGACGCACGTGTGACAACCCGGCATTTATTGCACAGCCCCAAGCCGGGGAAACCGCGATGCCCCCCCGCGGCGCGGCACCACCCGCAGCACCGCACGGAACAGCGTTTGTCCGCGGGGTGACACCTACGGGGGGGTCACCGCGTCCACGATTGGAGCCGCTGTCCGTGCCGGCGCCGTCCCGGTGCCCCGGGCGCCTTCAGATGGATTCGATCTGTTTGCGCACCTTTTCCAGCGCCCTCCGATCCAACGCCCGCTGCCTCCAAACCACCAACACGGCGCAGGCGGCGGCCAAACACATCATGGAGCCCACGAAACGCCAGAAGATCCGCGCCTCCATCACGGCCGAGCGGCAGCTGAACCCCCGCGGTCACAAAGCGCCACCGCTGCGCCCACAGAGCGCGGGTTTGGGGGTTCCGAGCCCCCCCCGCCCCCCCCCCCCACGACCCCACACCCACCTCTTGTATTCGTCCCGCTTGGACGCGGCGCAGCTGATCTTCTCCACGAAGCCCGTGGGGCCGCATTCGGGGATGCTTTTCTGTGGGGGGGGGAGTGGGAGTGGGGGGGGGCGGGAATCGTGAGGGCGGGGGGGGAGGGCGGCGGGGGGAGGGCACGGCAGGGCCGGGAGCAACGGGAGCGGAGGGGTCAGGGATCGGGGTGTCGGGGAGCAGAGCCCCCCCCGCACTCACCACCTCGAAGCTGGAGCAGCTGCCGCACTCCCGCGCCACCACGAACTCCTCCCGCCTCCAGCACGGCGCTGCGGGGCTCGCTGCGGGCACCGGGCCGCGCTCAGCGGATACCCGCGTACCGCCGGGACCCCCGGAGGCCCGAACGTCGTCCCCCTCCTCCCCCCCTCCCTCAGGACCCCCATCCCGCACCCACCCGAGCGCCGCTCCTCGCTCGCCGCCATCGCCGCCACCGCCGTCACGGGCCTGCGGGGAGAGCGCGCGGCCTCGCACCGGGACGGGCCTCACGGCAGGCCCCGGCCCCGGCCCCGGCCCGACCCCCGGCCCCGCCGCTCACCGCAGCCCGGCGCCCAGCAGCGCGCACAGCGCCCAGAGCAGAGCGTACGGCGCGCAACAGCGCGGCCCGGCCCCGCACCGGGACCGCATGGCGCCCCGCAGTCACCGCGCGGGGCTCCGAGCGCGGCGCGACGCCGCCATCGCCGTCCGCGCGGGGACTTCCGGGAGCGAGGGGGGCGTGACTTCCGGGATCGGGGGCGTGACTTCCGGGAGCGGGGCGGGTGACTTCCGGTAAGCGCGTGGCTCGTAGCAAAGGGGCGTGGCTTAAAGTTCTCTCCCAACATGGCCGCCGCCCTCCCCAAGATGGCGCCGCGCCCACTTCCGCCCGTGCGGGGAACCCCGCAGCGGATATAGCGCCGCCCGCTTCCGGTCCCGCCCCTTTTCGGTCGCTGCCGCCGCACGCCGCCGCCATGCCTGTGAGTGCGCCGCGCCGCCGCCGCCGCCCCGCGGTCCTCCCGCACCGAGCGGCCGCGGGCCGGGCCGGGCAGCGCGGGACGGGAGAAGCGGGGCGGGGGCGGGAAAAGCGGGGCGGGGGGGCCGGGCGGGGCAGGGCAGGGCCGGCCGCCATCTCCTCGGGCGCGGGGGCGCAAGATGGCGGCGGGCGCTGAGCGCTGTCCCTCAGCTGGCCAAGGACCTCCTGCACCCCTCCCCGGAGGAGGAGAAGCGCAAGCACAAGAAGAAGCGCCTGGTGCAGAGCCCCAACTCCTACTTCATGGACGTCAAGTGCCCAGGTGAGGGAAGGGCGCCCCGCGCTCCCCGCCCGCCCCGCGGCCCGTCCCGCCGCCCGACCGAGCGCTTCTCTCCCGCAGGCTGCTATAAAATCACCACCGTCTTCAGCCACGCGCAGACCGTCGTGCTCTGCGTCGGCTGCTCCACCGTGCTGTGCCAGCCCACGGGCGGCAAGGCGCGGCTCACAGAAGGTGGGTGAGCGCGGGTTTCCCCACGGAGCGGCGGGGCTCCGCCGTCCCGAGTGCGAGGTCGGGCGGCCCGGCGGCGCTGCCCGCAGCTCCGGGATCGCGGCAGCCGCGCTGCTCACCGCTGCGTCCCCCCCCCCCCCCCCCCCC
Organism: Chrysolophus pictus; assembly: GCA_037305975.1. Lineage (NCBI taxonomy): Eukaryota > Metazoa > Chordata > Aves > Galliformes > Phasianidae > Chrysolophus > Chrysolophus pictus. The sequence continues at coordinate 2,575,609 of CM074600.1, read as the reverse complement.
CCTTCTTTGCCCCCCAGGATGCTCGTTCCGAAGAAAGCAGCATTAAAGCCGCGGCGCCGGGATGGCCGGGGCTGCACACACGGCGGCCGCGCGGCACGGAGCCCTGGGAGGCACCCGGCAGTGCGAGCTGTGCTGTCCCTGCAGCCCCCCCCATCTTGCTGTCAATAAATTTTGGATAAAAGAGTCGAACTGTTTTTATTCCTCGGTCAGGGAAGGGGGGTGGGGCTGTTGGGTTACGCTGAACCGCCGAACCTCCTCCACCTTCCCTTCAACTGCCAACAAATAACGGGTATTTCAGCTGTGTGCTTCAGCCCAACGGATGAGGGGGGTGAGCTGGGTGCTGCCCTCCACCCTGCTCAGAACACTCAGGGCGCTCCCAGGTTCAGTTCTGCACGCTCCACAGCCCCAGCTGCGTCCTCCTGCCTCCCTGCGTGGGGCCAGGGGGGTGGAAATATCCTGCGTGGGAAAGAAAGGGCTGCACCCCACGTTCCCCAGAACCACGCAGAAATCACAGAAATCTGGGCTCCAGCAGCACAGGGGTGGCAGCAGGGACAGGGAGGTGATTGTTCCCCTCTGCTCTGCTCTTGTGAGGCCCCACGTGCAGCACTGCGTCCAAGTGTGGAGCCCCCAGGACAAAAAAGACAGGGAGCTGTTGGAGAGGGTCCAGAGGAGGGCACTAAGATGATCCGAGGGCTGGGAAACCTCCACTACAAAGACAGGCTGAGGGAGCTGGGCTTGTTCAGCATGGAGAAGAGAAGGCTGCGGGGTGAATCATTGCAGCCTGCAGTACTAAAGGGAGCCCAAAAACAGGAGGGGAGTCAGCTCTTGGGAAGGGGAGATGAGAGCAGGACGAGGGGAAATGGCTGGAATGGAGGGAGGGCAGATTTCAGCTGGGTGTCAGGGGGAAGTTGTTTGCTGTGAGAGCGGTGAGGTGCTGGAACAGCTGCCCAGAGAGGCTGTGGATGCCCCGTCCATCCCTGGAGGTGTTGGAGGCCAGGTTGGATGGGGCCCTGGGCAGCCTGGTCTAGCATTAAATGAGAAGGTTGGTGGCCCTGCACGTGGCAGGGGGGCTGGAGCTTCACGATCCTTGAGGTCCCTTCCAACCCTGGCAATTCTGTGATTCTGTGAAACACCAAGGTTGGAAAAGAGCTCCAAGCTCATCCAGTCCAACCATGTGCTCTGACTGCACTGGGGGTCTTCTCTGAACCCCCTCAAAAGTCCCCACAGCTTTGGAGCTTTTCCTCTGGGGGTGGTGATGAACTCCCCGTGCTGCACGGCTCTGATCCCGTGGATCAGAATGGACTGCAATGGACTCACCTGCCTGAGGCACAGCCGGGTCGGACACATAAATGAGGGGCAGAGCCTGCAGCCTGGCCAGGAAGGCGTTGTATGCTGCCAAAACAGAACCCGGTCAGCAGCACTGTGCCAGCGATTCTGGCCTTAAGAAGTGCCAAGAGGTAGGGGGGGGAAACAGGGATGGGAGGGAAACAGAGGGATGGGGGGGAAACAAAGGGAGGAGGAGGGGGCGATGGGCCAAAGGATGCGTTTCTGCAGGTGTTAATTAGTGGATTACGGAGCTCGTGCACTTACCGAGGTAAGTAACAGCTGTCGATCCCAAAACAGCAAAGAGAGTGAAGAGGAGGATCTGGTAAGAGCTCACAAGCTGCCGGTGAATTCCCACTGCGCCGCGCTGCCCTGAGGTGCAAAGGAGAGGAGGGGGTGAGCCGTGCAGATTGCAGCTCTAAGAGCTTCCCCCAGCGGCCTGCGAGGGGCAGCACCTGCAGGTGAGCGTTGTACCGGGACGGCAGCGGTAAGACGGGCTGCATCGGGGCGCTGTAAGCGGGCACGGGGCTCTGACAGGTCCAGAAGTGGGCACTCACCCGCGGGCTGCTCCCCCGCGACAGCTCTGGCTGTGACCGCGTCCCTTTGGCCGGTGAGAGGACAAGAGACGGTGATGGACACTGCTGGCCTCTGCTGGAGGGAGCCGAGGTCGAGCACACGCACGGTGTAATGCACGAGCCCGGGCTTGTTGGAAAAGAACTCGGGAGGCGTCACTGCTACGGCTGGAGAGCCGGACTGAACCTCGGGACAGAGAAACGCAGCGTCAGCCACCGCAGCTGCTTCCTAATGCAGGAAGTGGGGACTGCTCTCAGAGAGCCAGGGGAGAAATGGCTGAGAGGGACTCGGCGAGCACCAGGACGCGGTGAGCACGTCCCCCTGGTGGCTGCGTGTTTCTGCCCCCCCGAAAGGAGCCAAAAGAACAGAGCTTTTCTACATACCTCCAGTTTTTCCAAGACTTTTTCAGCTCCCAGCACGCTCAGCACGCCGCTCAGCTGCGTGGTGCTGAACACTAATTCTGACTGACCGAGGTAAAAGGCAGGGAGGAAAGGAATGATGATGCTTTGTGTGTCACTGCTGAGAGAAACCAGCACGTGGACGGCGGTGCTGGTTGTGCTGAGCGCCAGGAGGGCTTCTCTGGGCTGCGGTTTAGCAGTGATCACACAGACATAGAGACCTGCATTTGAGACAGGATTCACAACAGGGCAAAAACAGGGCAGCGGAATGAAGGCCAAAGCGCCGGGTGTGGATCTGAAGTCAGCCTCACCTTCCTGGGTGCTGAACTCTGGGCTCACGTGGAAGACATCCCCAGCTGGAACGCCCGCCACGGCGCTGCTGAACTTCAGCTGGCACTGCAGGTGGGACTGCGGGACCAGGCGCTGCGTGATGGCACCGACCTGAGCAGAGCTGCAGGATCCTGCAGGAGGAAAACAGGGATGAATCCATCAGCCTCTCACCCTCAGCAAAACAAGGTGAAGTTTGCCCCAAGGCACAAAGCGGTGCCATGGTTTCCCCGGCAGAAACCCAGGTCTGGTACTCACAGAGGCAGCTCCTACCTTGGAGGGTTTCTCTCCCGCTGCTCGTGGCAATGAGAAGGTGGAACGCAGAGGAATTGGGAGCGTTGGTTAAGTAGCTTTTCTGACCAGCCTGGAGATGTAAGTGTGATGAGCCATTGACTGCGACCTGAAAGATCCAAAACAGACACTGACCCACGCTGCTTCTCTTTTTTCTGTTATTCTGCACAACTTGCCTAACTGGGTAATTAAAGATTAGTCTGAAGTACACTAACGAGCACGGTAAAACACCTTTAATGTAAACGAGAACCGGGCCCTCCTTGTTCCATTTCTGCAGTTTTGTTGCCAGGAGTTTCAGAGCAACTCCGAGTCCAGTCCCTGCTCTAACAGTGCCTACCTACACAGGTGCTCTTATCAACACAGCCTTAGAGATAACAGCTGAACTACTGCTCTTCTCCTTGCTGTACAACAGCATCAACACGCATCCAGTCCTGGTATGCAGAAGCAGGCTGCCCCTCTCATAGAACGGCCTGGGTTGCAAAGGCCCCCAGTGCCCATCAATTCCAACCCCCTGCTGTGTGCAGGGTCACCAACCAGCAGCCCAGGCTGCCCAGAGGATCCATAGGGTGCCATAGGAATCCTTAGGGTGCCATAAGACCCTATAGTGTGCCTCAGGGATCCTCAGGGTGCCATAATCATAGAATCATCATAGAATCCTAGAATGGCCTGGGTTAAAAAGGACCACAATGATCATCAGTTCCAACCCCCTGCTGTGTGCAGGATCACCAACCAGCAGCCCAGGCTGCCCAGAGAACCCATGGGGTGCCATTAGGATCCATGGGGTGCCATTAGGATCCATAGAATCACAGAATCCCGGAATGGCCTGGGTTGCAAAGGCCCCCAATGCCCATCAGTTCCAACCCCCTGCTGTGTGCAGGTCACCAACCAGCAGACCAGGCTGCCAGAGCCACATCCAGCCTGGCCTTGGATGCCTGCAGGGATGGGGCATCCAAACCTCCTTGGGCAACCTGTTCCAGTGCCTCAGCATCCTCTGCGTAGAGTGGTCTCTCCCCTGTGGAATGGTGCTAAATACCTCTCTGTGTGTCTTCACTGTCCCTGGGATATCAAGGAAGACCACAGCAGTTCCAGAGCTCCTCGCTAACGCTGCTCCACTCGTGCTGTCTACGATGAGCACGGAGGGGGGGGAAACGTGCCACGTCCCTGGGTCACCTGCAAACATCGGGCTGCAGGTTGGCTGCACTGCGTGGCAGCCTCCAGTCAGAGCTGCTGCAGGGCTGAGGAGCTGCATTCACCCAGCAGTGAGCACCACAAATCTCTTCCCATGCATCTTTAGAGTTCCTGCAGAGGTCTCCTCCTTCCCTGCTAAATACACCTGAATAGTGCCTGCTAATTCTCAGGGCCAGAGAGCTTAGAAATCATATTCACCTCAATAAATCAGGACCGTAAACTGGAAGGTTAAGTTTGGGGTTCAGCAAGTAAGAATGCTCGAGTGAACTGGAACAGAATGGGAGAAAGCTTTCTGCATTCCTTGGGAGGCTCTCTGGTTCTTTTTATTCTAAAAATGCAATCAGAGACTTAATTTACCATGTAGCTCTGATTAGCCAGTAATAAAAGCACAGAGGCAGGCCTGTCGCCCCATTACGCACGGAGCCTCTTAATGCAGTTAAGGAGGGCTTTGTTTAAGCACCAGTAAATTGCCCCGAGCAGCCTGTCCTTTGAATGTCTATAAAACAGCCATTCTCAAGTTGGGGAAAACGGGAAAAAATGCTCTTTTTGTGTCAAAGATAATAAAATTGGGCCCACGCTTGAACTCTGAAGAGGCAAGGAAGCGAGCCCTCCTGCAAACAGGAGGCAAGGGCTGCGAGCATCAGGAATGTGTGCACGTGGATGCAGCTCCATCCCCACCCCGAGGCACAACACCCATCCCAGGGAAGATTCGAGGCTTCACAATTCTTAGAGGCATCCCATTAAAACCCCACCGACCTTCCTCTGCTCCTGTATGCAAAGCAGACTTGCTGCTTAGCAGCCCAGCTACAGCAAAAGGCACACAAACCTTCCTGGTTGACAAGGGGTGAGCTGAAACAGACAACATCTCCTACTGCAAGGGCCCTGGGCAGCTCTGGCTCAATGGCACGCTCCACAGGCACAGGGATGCAGTCCACCACACCTGGATGCTTCCTATCCTGGACAGTCAGGAGCGTCACTCCTCTGCTCACAGCCTGAGCAACGTAGGTGTGATTCTGATTTGCAGGTCTAATGAGCAGCAAGTCATCTCTGAAAACAAAGATCTCCTAAGCAGGAGGAAACTGCTAAACGTCACCCCTCCAAAGGCACGTTTTGTTTCCCACTCATCGCCACGGTGTTGGTGAGGGGCTCTCAATTCTCAACAGCTGGTTTCAAACGTATTTCAAGTTTAAGACGGATCTTTACATCTCTGTTATCACTCGTGATGTAAAAGGGTGTGAGTTCTCCCCCCAGGAGCCACAGGCAGCTCTCAGGACCGTACCTGTTCACAGACAAGTGCAGCTGGGCGTGCTGGGCGTGAAACTTCTCCCCGATGCTGTTGTAGAACTCAACTGTAATGAGTAGGGACATTCCCAGGGGGAATGCAGCCAAGGAAATGCCACTGCTGGTATAGATTCGGGGACTAACGTTTATCCTTATATAGGAAATGGGTGCAACCTGGAAAAGTAAAGTTACACTGAGCCCAGGTGCTTTCCCTGCGTGAGCCCTGGTGGCTGAACACTGCCTGAACTCTCACCTGGATGCTGGTTACGATTGTCTGATTGACTCCAAAGAGCTCCAGGGAAGTCACCTCCAATGCAGCAATGCCTGAGATGGGTCCAGCCCTCAGGAGACCCTGATCACGTTCCTCAAGGACTGAGGAGTTGGGGTAACACTGCAAGATCTGGAAGCTGACAAACGCAGCCCCTTCCCTTAGCCAGGAACGAAAGCAAGAAGACTCTGTTAGATTTGCACAGCCTGGAAGTTCGTTTCACTCTCAAGCAATGAGCAGCAGCAGCTCATCTTTTACTTCTTTCTTTCCTCCTGACTGTGAAAATGTTCAGGATGACTCTCAAGTTCTTCAAGACCAACGTCTCAACAAAACTTACCACCAAAACCCCAACGGTACAGGCAGATACCAAAGCCTGAGATCTTCTTTCGGAGGCAGGAACTCAGGAGTTTGCTTTCTCAGATTAACCACGTCTCTGTTGGCGCTCAGTGGGGAATGTTTCACCCAGACTGAGCTGTCCCTTTAAAAACCCGAGTAATGTTTTCTGCTCTGTGCTGAACTACACTCAATACGTTCTTTTCAGACAGCAGCTCGAAGCAGAACATGCTTCAAATTCTCTGCTTTGGAGCAGGAAATATATAAGACTCTGCCGAATATCTCGGGACAGGAAAAATAAGCTAAGAGGCAGCTGCCTGGAGAGAAACACATCGTCAGCTGCCCTGCGTTCTGGGTTTTCCTTTCTGTGTCTACCTGTTTGTGTACAGCTTGAGTTGAGAATTCGTGGACATTAAAATTTGCTCAGTGGAAAACAAGGGAGAGAATACAGACAGCTTTTCAAATACCTACAGGCAGAACAAAAAGAAATTATTAAACACAGACACTGAAAAATGGATTAACAACAGCTGGAAGTTAGGAGCGAAGGAAAAGCAGTTCCTGGTCACCACAAAAACAGACATGAAGAGGAGGTGTAAAGCTCTCCTTGCAGCTGTGCCCAACCCGTGTGCCCCAAATGAAGCTTTCCTGCTGCACTCGCTCATGCAGGCTGCCCCCAGGTGTCTCCCACTCCAAACATTGCCTCTGCAATGAGCCCAGCCCGTGGCACATACCAGGACCTGTACTTCGTCTGACAGCTCAGTCACGTTCCCTTCAAACTGCCCAGCAGATGCATTCAGGCACTGCACCTTCACCCTGATGCTTGTTCTACCTGCTGCCCTCGTGTACACGACCATAGCAACGTTGTTCTGTGCTGGGAGCTGAATGGAAACCTGTTAGAGAGACAGCTCAGCTGCAGGCCAACCCACCTCTGGATTAACAACTGCTGACATGTTGCCTGTCCCACCTCCTGAGCCCTTCAGCCACACACACTGTGCTGTAAGGCCACTCCTGGAGGCTTCTCCATACCTTCCTGTGTCGAGGAAGCAGCTCTAGGACATCTCTTTTGCTCACTGACCACTGGAAACTCAGCTCTGGGTTAGCGTTACTGAAGGAAAAAGGAGTCAGCATGTTGTTCAGCCCCACCACGAAGACTGGCATCTGCAGAGGAAGAACAGTCACCAGACGGAGGCGTCACAAAGGAAGAATGCTGTCACCAGAGGGCATCTGAGCCTTCCTGTATTCTGGGCTTCTTGGCCCAATCCTGTACGAAGGGCAGAGCAGCCACTGGGGCTCATTTTATGCCATTAGCAATTGAACGTGAGCCCCTGAAACTCGGAGGAGGGGAATTATGTTGATACACAGGTAATGAACTTAGTACAGCAGTGTGTTCTCTGCAGTCCTTTAAAATACAAAAGAAACCCTCCTCTCCCTGGCTTAAATGCCTGGCAGCAGTGAGGAAGTCACTACCTCTTCCCACCAAAAATCCACTGAATGTATATTTCAAGACCTGAAATCAGCCCCTGCATCTCCAGGGAAACTGAGAGGAAAGGAAACGTTGCTGTTTTGTAGCACTGCAGCTCTCTGAACGCACCCAGATATTCTGTAGCAGCTGAGAAATTCAGTTTTTAAAAACGCATTCCACTCTGTCTGCAAAAATCCTCCCTCAGAATCTCTCATTTGTTTTTAAAAGCACTGAAGGCACACGACAGCCCTCCAGATCTCCACAAAGGAATTCCAGACAGTGCTGTGCTACAACACAGCTCCCTCCGGCCGCTGTGACGTGGCATTCCAGGCTCCTCACCAACCCACATCCATCTCTGCTGCCCTCACGCTCACACAGAGCTGTTTCCCAGCCCATAAATCCAGTTAAGGGCAGAGCTGTAGCCTGCAAGACTTGAATTCCATGTGAGCAGCTGGAGAGGGCTGGTGCTTCTCTCTAATCTACGGTGCTGCTTTCTGCTGCACGCTAGAATGAATGAGCTAGAAGACTGAAGGAGTTCTTTCTCCTCCTCAGTCAGCACTGAGCTCAGGGTTTAGAACTGCAGGCATTTATTAATCAGTTTATTAGGGTAAGAATCTTCCTTAACTTCTGGCCAACAGAATTTTTCAGTGTGGGCTACAATACCTCAGTGCCTGTGATCAGCCTTGTGGAGGGTACATGAATTCTTACTGCTTTTAACTGGATCACTTCTAGCTCCACCTGATCCTGCAAAATGCAACAGCAGTTCAGCACGGTGACATTTGCAGCCTGCAGCTTTACTTCCGAAGCACGCTGCCCTGCCTGCTTCCTGTCAGGCAGGGAGGGGGCAGCCAGCCCCCTCCCACGGTCAGACTGCAGCGTCCCAACACACGAAGGTTTTTTGTAAAGCTCGTTGGATTCCCGCTGTCTCCTCTCCTGCACCGAGCAGTGCCTTTCACTGTAGCCCACTGGGGGCGCCAGAAAGCAAGAAAGAAGAGCGTGGAGAAGTTTCCCCCTGATTTGTGACGGCCATCTCTCCTGCTTGTAACTGTTAAAACTGCTTTTACTGATACATGACAAACACCAGATCCCTATGCCCTTAATGGGAGGTTTTTCCCAGGCCAGGTTTTCAAGGTCTGGCTACCAACACGATTCAGAAGCCTGACAAAGGGAAGAGGGAGTAAAGAATGCAACACAGGGAAGATACCTGTGAAAACGCAGTCACTCTTCCCGTGTCTTCACTAACCACCTGAACGGTGCCCTGGATGCTGGCTGTTCCCACTGCCTTTGCTGTTACGTGTCCAAGGCAGCTGACCTCAGCGACGGAGCGGTTGGTGACAGAGAAGTGGACGATGGACTGCGGCTGGGGACCACCTTCAGACATCACCTGAAGCATGTTTACATAGGTGAGATGTTCATTAAGACACACAACAATGAGCAAATCCCGATGCCGCGAGGGAGGGGATTAATATCTCCAGTTGCCTGTTCCACACCTCTCCCATTGCAGCCCTTTCACTTCAAAGGATACAAAGTCCAAAATGCACCCATCTCCTCGTGCCCTCTGAGCACACGGCATCAGGACTGGCATCACACCTACGCCAGGAGGCAGCACCCTGCTGAGTCTGTGTCTGCAGCACCCAGCTCTCCCACCCCAGCACTCAGGAGCAGCACGCTGCATCTCTGAAGCTCAATTCAACAATCAAGGAGGGCTCTGGAATGCGGCGCCCACCTTCAAGCACTGAACTGAGGTCTGACCACCAGCATTTGGGAGTAAGACCACTAATAGGATTCAGAGCCTTTACTCCGAAGCTTAGTTAAGCTCTTCTCACCACCACGAAGTACTCAGGGGGAAAGGAAGCAAAAAGATGCTCACCTGCATCATATTGTGTGGAATAAGGGTGATTTTCCTTGGGATCAGTTTAAACGGAGAAAAGACCTGGCAGAAGGGAAGGATATTCTACTGTAAAACATTACACAAGTTTTTTTCTATACAGCAGACAGAGTACAAAGCTGCTGGCGCTCAGTTCTCACAAGAGCGTGTCTAAGGGGATCTGGGGACAGCCCTGCACAGAGCTTTCTAGTGAGGGTTCTGCCTTCTGAATGGAAGGGCTGGCAGAACAATGGGCCACGCTGCCAAAACGCCATCAGTGGAGAGCTGCTTTTATTTCCCCTAAAGCACTTTGAACATAAGGATTCCACAGCAGCCAAAAATGAGCAGATTTCAGAGCTTACCTCAAGTTTCCGAGGAGCAGAAGTGATTTTTCTGCCCATCTTGTCCCAGGCTGTAGCTACCAAAGTCGTCTGGCCCACGGCAACAGCATGAAGTACGTGCAGCTGGGAATATTCTCCTGCTTCCTCCACTTGCCTAGGAAGACACTTTAGCATGACTCCACTTTTCATTTCCTGTGTTATAACTATGAGATAACTCGGGCAGGAACAGCTGAGCTGGCAAGTTACAACAGAGAGGCTTGTATTATCCACAGCACAGAGCTCTGAATGGCAAAACAGCACTTAATAAACACAATAAATGTGAGGGTATCAGGGCTACCAGGTCTGAAGTAATGCAAATAGTTCCTCTGGAGTTCTCAGTTCTGCTTTTCCTCGCAAGGTGAATATTATCAGCTGGTTCTTTGGAATGGCCCAGCCCAGTGCAATACTCACACAAGGGTCACAATAGGTGATGCTGCTTGCAGCTGCAGCTTCATGTACTTGAAGTATTTACTCTGCAGGGGAAGTCGCTGAAAACCCAGGACCCGAACAGTGGCCAGAACGGGCCTGCCAACCTCAGCCTGCATCGAAAGGGAAGAGGAGGGAGGAAGGGAAGGGAGCAACTCACACACCCTTCCTTGCTCTGGATGCGAGACACTAAGCCTGATCTCGTGGGATCGCCCCCCCTGGGTGGGCAATGCATCCCATAATACTGGGTTTTAGGAGCAGCGGGGCTTCCCCAGGGCTGCATCACCTTTTCACTGAGATCCACCTCCACCTCGAGCACGTCAGACACGCGCACGTGGGCTGCAACTGGTGGCAAGGAGGCCAAGCAGGAATCGTGGATACCCAGGCTTAAAAATCCAGGCTGCAAAGGGGTGACCTGCAAGGAAAGCAAACAGGCACAGCCATAGCAACAGGAGAAAATATTTCCATCTCTGTTACAGAAATGAGGTGTTCTGCTCAAACACACAGCTGCACTGATCGCTGAGCACAGCTATGGGACCTTTGTCAGCCCACACAGCTCCCACAGGATCCTTCCTGTACCAAAGGGAGCAGTGCACTGTCCTGGGGAACCTGAACACATCTGGCTTCTACTTCCAAGCCACACAGCAGCCAAAAGTTCAGTCTCTGTCCTCTGGCAGTGAGATTAGATTTCTCTCTCAAATAAAACCTGTGAAGTTTTGACTTCTGACTCAGCCACAAACTTCTGCCCTCTGGGTCCAAACCAACCAGCTGCACTGCAGGTACTGCAGGAGGACACAGGAAACTGCAGGAGGGGATTTTTGTAAGGAACTACATCACATCTCAGTCCAACCAGGAGACAGAGGGGAAAAAAAAAAAAAACCCACAACAAAAAGCAAAGTGAAAGATTGATTTCTTCCTTTTTCCTGAGGTTGAACCTGCACAGCAATCACCTCAATGGCACTGTCTGCCTCCAAGTATCTCACGTTCACTATTCCCTCCTTGCTGCTGTTGACCAGGAAGTATCCAGAACCTTCCACAAGACTGAACAGCTCCTGTCAGTGAAAACAAAATCCCATCAGAGAACTGAGCCCTGAGTCCTCAGCCATTCTGAGGTTTCACTAAGAAAGGGGCTATCACTACAAAATGTGGAGGCATCACTTGTTGCACACATTTTCATAGACCCCGCAGGTACAACACAGCTGGGAATGGTGCTGTTACCTTCACAGCAGGGTGGTTGTAGACAGTGACATTATCAGGCAGAACCATCACGTCCTCAACCAGCAGGAACTCCACAGAGGTAAATAAGCCAGACGCTGCCTAGGAACACAAACAAAATCAGAGCAGTGTTCCATCAGTACTGCTCCTCAGGTTACAAAAGCAGCACGCTCTTCCTCCTCTCCAACAGAAAGGAAATGATGATGCAGATTGCAAGTGGGCAATTTCTCCTGACAGAAATCTCTCCCTGTGAAGCTGCAAAGGTTGGCATTTAGAACTGCAGATGAAGTGTTACTGCATTACCACGGAGATCTGTACCAAATGGTCAGGCCCTCTCTGTGCCACAAAGGCTCCTCGTTGCTCACCTGTGGGCCACCACTGCTCCTGTACTTTACAAAGCTGACTTCAACACGAACAGTTCCTTTAATCTGATGCACTTCTAGAAGCTGATGTCCTGCAAGCAACAGATGACCAAAAAAAAAAAAGAGAGAAAAAGAAACCAAAACCCTTCAGAAATACTCTTAAACAAGATGTTGAAGATTTTTCAAGTTTCACTGCATTCCTGAGGAACGATTTTGAATATCAACATGTAAATGATGTCCTCCAAAGCCCAGCAGTACCGTGCAGCCTGGTCTGCCCGCTGCCATCATCCTTCAACACCATCCTGGTGGCTCTGGCATCAGAGAAGTGTGCCAGGCTCCCGTTGGATGACTTCCACTGCAGCACCAGCGAGCTGAAGTTGTCAAACTTGCGCTGCTGCCCATCAAACACTGCCAGCTCCAGCTCTGTGCTCCTCCGGCTGGAAATGGGGACCTGCACACAAAGGAGCAGATCCATTACAGCTCACTGCCTGGCTTTAGAAGGAACGTTTCCTCCTCCCAAACAAGAACCAGTCGGATTCCAACGACAGGACTCTGTGCAGCAGTGGCTGCTTCCATCTCCCAGCTACAGCTTGATCACCCAATGCATTGCAGGGCTTCCTCTGTGAGCTTTCCTGCTTACAACATCAATTACTGCCAAACCAAACACAATGGGCAGAGGAAACCTTGTCAGCAAAGGGCCCAGGCCATCATTTCATAGAATCACAGAATCCTAGAATGGCCTGGGTTCCAAAGGCCCACAGTGTCCATCAGTTCCAACCCCCTGCTGTGTGCAGGTCACCAACCAGCAGCCCAGGCTGCCCAGAGCCACATCCAGCCTGGCCTTGGATGCCTGCAGGGATGGGGCATCCACAGCCTCTCTGGGCAGCTGTTCCAGCACCTCACCGCTCTCACAGCAAACAACTTCCCCCTGACATCCAACTGAAATCTGCCCTCCCTCAATTTCAACCATTTCCCCTCGTCCTGCTCTCATCTCCCCTTCCCAAGAGCTGACTCCCCTCCTGTTTTTGGGCTCCCTTTAGTACTGCAGGCTGCAATGATTCACCCCGCAGCCTTCTCTTCTCCATGCTGAACAAGCCCAGCTCCCTCAGCCTGTCTTTGCAGGGAGGTGCTGCAGCCCCTGCTCATCTCTGTGGCTCCTCTGGACCCTCTCCAACAGCTCCCTGTCTTTCTTGTCCTGGGGGCAGTTCTGCTCTGAGCCTTACCAGCTGCTTGCTGTGCTGTGGCAACAGACAAGGTGGAACAGCACGGAGTGCTCCATACGACGGGCTCACAGCCATGCTGACAGGAGCAGCACAGATGAACGTCACCACTGCTGACTCCACAGCAGGTGCAGGGTTCAGCAGCCCAGCCCGGTTCCCTGCACGGAATGTGAGCACCTGCAGGGACACACGGAGAGCTGCAAGCTGTCCAGATCAGCCGCAGAGGGCAGAAAGTAACTGCTCTGCCTTCAAATGCAAAGCTGACACGCATAGCATTAGGTGTGCAGAGCCAAAGGATGCGCAGGATGGTCAGAATGATTAAGAATTATTATGGTTGGAAAAGACCTCGAAGATCATCAGGTCCAAGTGTCAGCCCATCACCACGGTGCCCACTGACCCGTGTCCCTCATCCTGTGACCTCCCTGCCAGGCATGCCTGCCACTCCTGCTAGCCATCATCTCAGTCAGGATGCAGATGATCAGAAAGACCAGAAGCAGCACCTGCAGCACAGATCTGGTGGCTCAGGAGGTTCTGAGATGCTAAGAACCCTCTGCTGTCTGGCTCCTGCATCGTGTTCTTCAGTTTAATACTGAACTCATCACCAGATTCGGATTCTGAAAGGAGTTTTCTTTGCAAAATGCAGCTCTCCCCCACCCCTACTGACTGTGTCCCATTCCTAGGGCTATCTGGGTATCTCCCCAAAACGTTTCTTTGCCTTGTAGAAGTTTCTGTGGGCACAGTTTGAAGGGAAGTTTCACCACAGCTGTCTGTGCATTATGACAGAACCACCAGCATAAATAGGACCCCTACTGTTCTTCCCCTAAACACAGTTCTGAGTCAAATGGAAACCAATAAACCTACAAGTGTAAGAAGAGTGAAATTCTTTGTTAGCAGATCCCAGGCTCTCTGCTCATGGGAAACGTGAGACTACACGTGCAAATCTACCCACACTGCAGCTCCTTATGAAGTTCAGAACACAGAGATGGAAGTTCCTTACCTGCTCCCCCAGCTCCAGACACACAGCATGGTACACATACTGCTTCACTTTCCTTTGGGTTGGCAGTCGGATTTGTGCCACCTCAATTTTACCTTGATGTTCTACAGTCAGTTCCGAAAAGAAACGGGACGGTTCCAAAACCCACGGCCCTGGGCCACCCTCAAAAACAATCTCCTTCATTGCCTTCCAGGTCACCAAAGCCACTTCCACCGGGTTGACAGCCTGAGCACGTGAAGAAAAGAAAAGCAGGAATTCCAATTTTGGTGCCATCTGTCAGTGGGGGGGTTCACTCAAGTCGAAAAGAGACAAAAAAGAACCATTGATAGCACTTAAGGCTTCCAACTACTCCAGCAATGCAAGGGATGTTGAAGGTCAACCCACAGGGCTCTGCAATGCTGGAATGAGGCCACGCACACACATGAGAAGCAGACAAGAAACTGCAGATTGTTATAAAATATCCCCGTTTTTCTTCTGCGTTCATTTATTCCAAGCTGCCCAAGAAATCTAGCTTAGACCCCACTTATAAAAGTGCTGATCCAGCAGCACACAGCTCAGACTGAAAAACAAAGAGCAGCCCAAACACACTCCTGTTCTTCCCCCAAAAACTGAAGTCAAGTTGACTGTTAAGCCCATTTACCCCCATCCAACAGAACGGATTTTGTTTGTTGGTTAATTCCCAGCTGCAAACAATTCAGGATGCAGCACTGTGCAACAAAGCAGGTCAGCAGTTCAAACACATCCTCACCCTGAGAGGTTCGTAAGCAGCAAACGTTGCACTTGTTTCCAAGTAGTGCTGGTGGACATTAACGCTCACTGTCAGCAGTGTGTGTCCCACAGACCTCGCTTTTATTTGGAAGCTGGAGCAGACTGTCCTGTCAGGCTTCTGACGACCTAAAACAGAATGCCTTTGCAGCAGATCTGTGATGAAATTAAGTGCAAGAGAACCCTTAACCTCATTTGGTTTTCCTAAAGGTTCCCCCAGATGGTACATTTGATCCCTCAGTTGTTGGGAGTCAATTATAGAAGAGCTGAATCACAGAATGGCCAGGGTTGGAAGAGACCTCAAGGATCACGGAGCTCCGACCCCACAAAGCCACCAACCTCCACATTTAATGCTAGACCAGGCTGCCCAGGGCCCCATCCAACCTGGCCTCCAACACCTCAGGGATGGACGGGGCATCCACAGCCTCTCTGGGCAGCTGTTCCAGCACCTCACCGCTCTCACAGCAAACAACTTCCCCCTGACACCCAACTGAAATCTGCCCTCCCTCACTTCCAGCCATTTCCCCTCGTCCTGCTCTCATCTCCCCTTCCCAAGAGCTGACTCCCCTCCTGTTTTTGGGCTCCCTTTAGTACTGCAGGCTGCAATGATTCACCCCGCAGCCTTCTCTTCTCCATGCTGAACAAGCCCAGCTCCCTCAGCCTGTCTTTGCAGGGAGGTGCTGCAGCCCTGCTCATCTCTGTGGCTCCTCTGGACCCTCTCCAGCAGCTCCCTGTCTTTCTCGTCCTGGGACCCCCAGCCCTGGTCACAGTGCTGCAGATGGGGCCTCACAAGAGCAGAGTAGATGGTTCAACCCCATCGCAGCCTCAGGATTCATTAACAGCTGACGAAATCCCCACAAATTACACAAAGCACACTTATGAGAACAAGCATTTCGGAGCTAACCCATCATACCTCCTTCTGCAAGGACAAACACTCCTCTCTTTTCCATGCTTATCTCCAAAGGTAAGAGGGAGCAGTCAGTGAAAGCCATGTACTCCCTCGTTTCCCTCTGTGTGAAGTAAGCCTGGAGAGGAGCCAGCACAGCGTGCCCCACCTGCACATCTGCATGCAGAGGCATCAGTTCCAGCTTTGCCAGAGGTTCCACAAACACCTGCATGAGCAAAGCATCAGGAAACAGCATGAGAGCAGAAAATCACCACAGCGTGACAGCCTGGCTGTGAGCAGGAAACAGCCCAAATCAAAATATGGGAAACAGATTGATGGTATCTTCGCTTACAAACGCTCCAATCGTTCTTATATGATGCTAAACAGGATGTAAAATCAATTCAACAGCTAAACAGTGCTGCATAAAGAAGCACCTCAAGATGTAAGAAATACTAAGACACAACTCTTAATGTAAATATTAATGTAAAATCTTAATGTAAATATGTAAAATCTAATAAGACACAAGTCCAGTAATGTAAAGTGCAAACAGTCCCACTGACAGAAAGCTGCAATAAAAGCCTCCAGAAAACCAAGCCCAGCTCTTCTGAACAACAAACACACTTTGACCTTCAAGCAGAAGCTTTCAGTTTCTAAGCCTGGACAAGATGGCGATTCAGAACAACAAACAGCCCAGAAAAAAATAAGAAAAGACTTTCCTGTATTTCTGCATAATGAAAAGGGTTCTGTGCATCTCTGGCCTGCACTGTGCAGTGCCCCTGGGCCAGGCCTCCGCTCACCACTCCTTGTATGGTGACTGTGGCCACAGTTTGATTGGAAGAAATCCAGGAGAAATTGCCACTGCCTCCTTCCACCTGTAAGAGCAGAAGGGAAAGGGGAGTGCCATACAGTACAACAGCCTCCTGGCAACAGGATTGGAGGGGGGAAAACAACCGTGTGTTCAGGGGTTAGCTATGGAACAGCATCAAAAGGAATTTCTGTTGCTCCTATGCTTATGCAACACTTTCAACGGTTCAAATCTGCAGCAGTGTTCAGTGATGTGCAGCCAAGTAAACAGCAAACGAAATGGGAGCGAAGAACGAAGTGACAAAGCAGCACAGAGGAAGAAAAAGGAAAGGCAAAGGGAGGGATGAGCACTGGGGACAGGAACGTGGCATTTGTGGAGAAAGGAAAAGAGCACGTGGGCTTATCAGTGAGAAATGGGTGTCGTGGAGGGAGCCAGTGGGAACAGAACCGCGAGGATCCCAAAACAAGGAGGCCATCACAGCTTCCCAAACCTCACTCGGCTTCACCTGGAGCTGGTGCTGATACAGCACTCCTGAGGGGTGCCACGGGAACGCAAGGAGAGGACAGGACAGCCTGATGGGGTGGAACATCTTCACCTCCTGCTCACGGCTGATCACGGTGGGGAAGGGAGCACCGGAGCCATCCTGCAAACACGGGGACAAAAGGAAATGCATCTTTCCATCAGAGCAGCTTTGCATCCCAAAGACAAACTGATGGTCTTACGCTGAATCCAGCCTGAACACAGGATCCCCACAGGAAAGATTGGTGCTGACTGCCACGACCACAAGCTTAGAAGATACACACGTGGAATCAATTGTTTCTTTTGGGGGATTGTAATCCAAAAAACACTGAGATGCATCCATTTGCTCACAAAACACTCTACTTTGTATAAAGTTAAAGGCAGGAGTGTGTGGCAGTACTTAAATCGTTTCCTTCACGCATTTAATTTACGTTCCCAGGTGCTGAGGCCAATTGGCACAGCGTGCATTGCTTCTGCTATGAAACCCATCAGCTTTGACAACTGCATCTCATCCTCTCACAGAGAACGATCCCTGAACACCTGGGAAGCTCTGGAAGCTGCATGTGGGAATGCTGCTTGGCAAGAAGCAGCTGACCACACGTGCTGTGCAAGATGATGCGCTGTGTGCAGCTCACTGAGAGCTGCAGCTGCTCCAACAGCAGCACAGAAGGTGCAAGAATCCCTTCTGTCATCCAGCGTCCCAAGCTTTCCTTTCTAACTGCCTGCTTTCTCACATTTCTAAGGGTCAGTTTTTCCCTCTCAGATGCTCCCAGCTCAAAAGCTGCAGAAGGAATTTGTATACAAAGACCTTGTGGGGAGTAATTTGTTCTAGCAGGACAAATATAGCACAACTCCAATCACAGAGCAGCTCATTTCATGTGGATGCGAGCAGTGTTAGGACACAACGCAAGGGACTGAAAAAACATTCTGAAGAAAAGCCTGAAGGGTCTACAAACAGGAGGGGAGTCAGCTCTTGGGAAGGGGAGATGAGAGCAGGACGAGGGGAAATGGCTGGAATTGAGGGAGGGCAGATTTCAGCTGGGTGTCAGGGGGAAGTTGTTTGCTGTGAGAGCGGTGAGGTGCTGGAACAGCTGCCCAGAGAGGCTGTGGATGCCCCGTCCATCCCTGGAGGTGTTGGAGGCCAGGTTGGATGGGGCCCTGGGCAGCCTGGGCTGCTGTGAGATGAGGTTGGTGGCTTTGTGGGGTCGGAGCTCCGTGATCCTTGAGGTCCCTTCCGACCCAAACCGTGCCGCAATTCTGTGAAAATCACAACCATCTCTATCTCTTACCTGCTGAAGGACAGAAACCAGCTCAGCTCTTATCCCTGTGGTGCCACCTTTTAGGACTCGAACTACATGGTAAGACCCGTTAGGAGACGACGTCAGCTCCTCAAAATGCTCCTTAGGAAAGTGGTGAGTTATCCTGAGGTTCTGCAAACGGACAAAAATCAGCAAACACTGCTCCCCCTCCAAGGAAAACCAGATTCATTCCATGCAAACACCCACGGGACTGTGCAGTCCTGGAGAGCTTTGTAACACAGGTAAGACGACTGAAGTGTGAGTGGAAATTTGTGCAACAGAGACTGAAGGAGACTGAGATGATAAAAGCCACTTTCCTTCTCCTGCTCTCTAATCCCCTCACTGGTCCTGAATATCCCCGTTAAAACTACTTTCAGTACACTTGGAATGCTGTGTTCATTCCACGCTCTCCATGACAGCAGCACAACTCATCACAGCACCCCAGGCAGCCAGGCGTTGCTAACAGACATTTACTCACATCAGATAAATAAACCTTAGTGCTGTCTCTATCATAAACCTCAACGGTGATGGCGTACTGCTGCCGCACCTCCAGCACCCATCTGTCTCCTGGATAGACACTGAAACCTGAAACAGGAAACGTGTGTTGCTTTTGGAACCACAATCAACAGCAACCAACAAAAAAATAAATGGCCGCTATCTTTTATTAAGAACTTTGATACCAAGTTGCTTTTCTATCTGCAGGATAACCGAGCGACTCCTAACTTGGTTTAGAAACCGTGAGTTTGTACTGCATTTTGTGCTTGATCAATGGGACGCTGTTTTTTGTAACCAATGTTTTTGTGCTGCCAGAAAGCAGCAGAGATTTCAGCACAGAATGAGGAATGTCAGCCGCAGCACTTCGAGGCACCGAACCTTCCTGGATGAGAAGTGGTGACTGAGGCACTCGTTATTCAGCCCCCAAAGTATCCACTGTCGTGTAAAAACAAATTCCTGAGTCCAAGCACGCTCTAACAAAAATATATATTTCAGCAAGCAGCACAAAAATGGCATGGAAGGCAATCATGGCACATTCTTTCCACGCTCTGAGCCCCGCTGCCTGCTGCTGATCTTCAGCTTCGTTAATTGCTCTGATTTAGAAAGCAGCCCATCAAACGGAGCAAAGCCAACTTCAGTTTTCAAATCAGTGCACTTGGAAAGATGCAGTCTGCTCTGGCCTTAACTTTCAGATGCCTGCTGGCAATAGGATGAAGGCACTGATACATTCAATATGCTCCTGATCAGAAAAAAAAACCCAAAACAACGATGTGAGAGTTTTACAATCAAGCTCCTACTCCCTCATTACCTAAAAATCCAGCTTCTACCACATGGATGGTGCAGTTAGGCAGCCCAGATGCAGCTCGCATGTGAATGTCTTGATTTCTGTATAGGAATTCTGTAGGAGTTTTTTTATTCGTGGTCACCTTTAGTGAGCTGTAGAACTGGAAGGGTTTAAATACAGAGCAACTGAGGGTGTGGAGTTTGATTGAATTTTCACCTTCTGTTGCCATCAGCGGGGTTACACTTTGTAATTGGGTGGAGGAGGAGCCCTTGTGAATTGAGAAAGGAGGAAGAGAACTGGGAAGGAGAGCAGTGGGGAGCACGGAGTTGAGGGGAAGGAGGAGGCACACAGGAATCCCCTCTAACAAATCTCAAGCACTCAGAGCAACTCCGAACCAAAACCAAAGCATCCCACCTGCCTTTACAACCTCTTTCACTCCCAATCCGTGACCATAAATCAGGGAGACCACGCTTGGGAGACTGCCAGCAGCACAGAACACAGCACAGAAGGATACTTCTATGGACCAGCACCAGGCTGCTCTGCCCCAGCTGCACGGCTCGCACGGCGGCAGTCCTCCCCTCCAGGTTGGCCACAGGCAGGAGCTCAGAGCCCCCAGGAGCAGCGACTTGATCCCGAAGCTCCAGCTCGTAATGCTCCAGAGGAAATTCCAGCTCTGCAAAAAGGTAATTTGACAAAAAATTGCAGTGATTTTATAACCACCTCCGCTCTCCTGCGAAGCATTCTCTTTTAGCAGGTACAAATGCAAGGACCAAACAACAACAGCAGCGCTCCGTCAGTCTAAAGACGTAATTAGCTGGTGTTTTCTCCACGCTGGCAGCATTAGTTCAGCGCTCAGGAGCTGACACACGAGCTCTGCAAGCATTATTGTGCCACGGAAATCAATTCACACCCACTCTGCCACCATTCCCCATTTCCACAGGGTGCTGCATTCCAGCACAACGAGGCCCCAGCAGTCAGGCACTCACATCTCCAGGCTCAGAAAACCGCAGCGTATCCACGTGCTGAGTTAGAAAGCTCAGGTGAAAACTGGGCTCAACACTACGGTGCTAGGAGAATAATTTACCTGTCATCTTCCCCCGTACAACTTTTGCAACTCTGTATTTTATAAATGCTCCGACCAGGAGGTGAACATCATGAGCAGGGATCAGCACGATGTTCTCCAGAACCAGCAGGCGTACCACAGCAGCAGCCACTTTCTAATGGGAAATCAGAACGCTGCTGTTACCCACAGCCACGAAAGCCAAAGCCAGAAAAAATGACAAAGAAATGCACGTTTTCCATGCAGTTTGCCTAAAACACAGGTTTGGATTGTAATTTTTTTTCTATCAAGAAAGGGAAAATCGTGCTGATTATTCACCTTGTAGGTCGGTTCGTGTATTCGGACTCTTACAACCGCTGCTCCAGTCGTGATTCCTGACACCAGGATTCTGTCTCCTTGTTTTTCTGCTCTTTCCAGCTCAACAATGTGGTTTGGTGGGGAATAGTCAGCTTCTGAGTATTTTAAAATCCTGGCAAGAAAACAGAAGTAACCTTTGCTGCCATCTCCATGACCATTTTGGATTCACTAACGCAGACAGGCTGGCGTGCCATGAGTACATTGATCAAGAAGAAATCGTTAGCAGAGAATTGTGGAAAAAAACAGGTAGGAAACACCCTTGGAAATCTCCAATCACACCCCCAGTTTGAAGCAGAGGAACCTCAAACTCAAGCTGGATTCCTTGGGATCCTCTCTGACAGAGGTTTAAAACTGCCCAAGGATGAAGTTCAAGCATTTAACCCAACACGTGTGAATTCCTTGTGCTTTCTCACCCTAGGAGCATCCCAGGATGAAAGCAAGCACTAAGCATTCCCTCATCCTTTTTGTCACAGTCACCTTATTTTGTCTGACAATTCTACACTGTCCACATCCTCATCTTTTGCGACGCTCCACTCAAAAGCCATTCCTGACAAGCTACTGAACGTGTTTCCTGAAAACAGAAATGAAAATTCACATAAAGGGGAAAATTCACACACTCTTGCTAGCTGACATGGTCAAATCAAACCTCCTTTCCTTCTAAACACGAAGGCAACGAGCAGCATTTATTTCTCAGAGCACAGCCTTGGCGTGGTACTGGGAGAGCCCTTCTCACAAGCCGTACCTTTGACATCCAGGGCTCTCACTGCCAACTCCAGGGGAGAATCCTCCACGTAGATCTCCCGAGTTCGGGACAGAATTTCAATGCTGTTGATCACATCAACCATCACATCGCAGCGGAGCGTGCGGCCGGTGACTGCAGCAAGGGAACAAACAGTGCTTCGTTCAGCCCCTACAGGTTCCTATTGACCCAGCAGCTGCAAAAAGCTCTGCTAGTGAGAATAATCAATAGCTGCTTTCTCACCCTGCGGAACCTGGCTGAGGCATTATCACTAATCACAGCTCGTTTTCAACACTAAAAACGCACAGTATCGTACACTTCCATACAAGTCCTAAATCCCTCATCACCTCCCACCTCATGAGCTCCTGTTTTTCCACCCACCGTGTTCCTCAGCTATCACAGCACTGCTCAGCTTGGCGGGCTGTGTGGACCGAGCAGACAGCAGGGCTTTCTGGGAGCATGCAGAACCATTCTCATAAAAAGGCTCAGCTGTGACAACGCTGTCGTGCATGGAAAGCCTGAAAGACACACAGACATTCCCTCCTCTGCTTACATGTCCATCTGTACAGCACTGCCAGAGCACTGGGCTCCTCACTGCCCTTCTGGGCAGACCGTGGGCCTCCACTGGGCAGGGCACAGACCTCTGTGAGGCAGATCATGGGCCTCCATTGGGCAGACCATGGGCCTCTGTCAGGCAAGCCATAGACCTCCATTGTGCAGGCCATAAACCCTGTCAAGAAGGCCCATGGCAGCCACACAGCACAGCCATGGCCACTATCATACATGAAGCCCCTGATTCAGTCTCCCGCGTCCTCACTGCACCCCGAACCCCTCCATCCCCATAAATCTTTCCACCCCCCCACCCCCTTCAGCACTGCTCCCTCCCTCACCAGGAGTAACAGCCTCCCTCAGCCTCCAGCACGAAAGACACCCTCATCTCCCGGCTGAAGGGCAGCAACACTTTGGGCACATTAAGCTTAAAGGCGCAAGAAGGCACCACGACGAACACAACGAGGGCGAGAAGGGGAGAGCGCCGAGCCCGCCTCATCCTGTCAGCGAAGCAAAATGGCGCCGCCCGCAGAGCGCTCTTCCCGCCTTCCTGCAGGCGTCGCTCTGCGCATGTGCGTTAGGATCACGTGCGCCTGCACCCGCTGACTGCGCATGCGCGTTAAGACCACGTGCATCCGCACCCGCTGACTGCGCATGCGCAACACCCCGCCCTCGCAGCGCGCCAATTCACCTCAGAGCCCGTGCGCTGCCCCGCCTCCCCAAGCGCTTCCCCACACCGAACAGAGCGAGGCGACACGGCGTGGAGAGATCGCTTTTTATTTCAAAAGACAGTAAGACAAGTTCTCAATTTAGTATCAAAACACTCGACGTGGTTCTTTTTTGTTTGTTTTTTTTTTTCCTCCAGATTGGCCCCGTAACCGCGATGAGCACACAGCAACGGCCCAGCCTGCCTGCGCTCGGCCTCACAGACACCACGGGATGAGATGTGGGAGCTCTGCAGGCCCCGAGGGAAAGGCCTCTGCCTGGGGAGGCAGAACTGCTTGGAGAAAACCAGGGTTGGACTGAAGCCGTCAGGCCGAGCCCAGGGATGAGGGGCAAAGCACTGAGTGAAGGCAGAGCCACCCCTGGGCACGGCTGCGTGGAACCCATGAGAAAGGAAAGGGAAACAGGGGGGAAGGGAAAGGGAACAACCACCAACCCAACAGCTCGAGCTGTTCGGAGAACAAGGGGAAAAAATTTGAAAAAAAAACAAAAACACCAAAACAAAACTGCTTTTGCTCAAATTGCTTCTCCACAGAGTTACGTTAAAGCTGAGAAATGGAACTGCTCGTTTGGCAAACAGCTCTCAGAGCAAAGCGTGCCCAGCCCAGCCCCACCTCCTCTCCCTTAAACTGGGCTCAAATGGGTTAATACCAAAATTAAAGCCCAGAGCTTCGTTTGTAGCTCACCAGCATCGCTTATTTGGAATGTTCACAATGGTTGCTACAAAAAAAAACAAAAAAAAAAGGGAAAAAGAAGGTAGTTACAAAATGTGTACATCTCAAACATGCTCCCCCGACATTATTGCATCGTTTATTTCCCTTAATAACGCTGTGTGAAGCTCTGCCCAACCCGGTGACCTCTAACCCCGAGGTGAAGAAGCAGAGCTGCATTTTGGGCAAGTCGGCAACAGAAAGGAAATGGAGCCCAAGGGTTAGAGGGCAGCAGGGGCTGGGCTGACCCTGGGCGTTGTGTGGCAGAGGCAGCAGCGGGGCTCCATTACATCTCGTTCAGGTCTAGCAGGGTCTGGTCCAGCATTCGTTGCGTGCAGAGATGCTCCTCTTTGGTGGATTTCAGTTTATCTGGCAGGAAGCAAGAGGCAGAGTTACAAGTCAGCTTCGGGCAACGGAAGGAGCTTCGCCAAAGAAAGCTCACGCTAGCCCCTTCCCAGCATTCTCAAACCGTGGGTGCCTGGCTGGTTGCAGTGAGCAGCTCTGAAGTTTCCTGTTTCTTTGCAGCCCTCATTTCTCGCAGCGCTGCTGGACGCGCTTTGAGCTGGTGCTGGAGGCAGCGCTGTGCAGGCAGGTGCCTCAAACTGCAGCTAGCTTCCCCCAGGGCTTCAACACTTCAGACAGCAGGCCCCCGTGGCCCAGCAAGCCACCCACCCACAAGCAACTGAAGGATTAAACACATTTAAGAAACCAGCCCTTCGGATTACAACCAATTGTGCCCCCTTCCCCCCCCAGCACAGGATAGAGATGCCAAGCTGGCCACCAGGACCGTTGCTACCTAGCAGCAGGGAGCAGACAACCAAGGAGAGTGGGAACAGCAGGCAGTGAGCAAAGTAAGAGCAGGGTGCTGCAGCTCTGCCCAAGGCTCCAGGCAGTTCGCACAGTCGGTTCTCACATTGTCCTTAAGCCAGGAGGAGAGCTCAGATCAGCAACTAGCACTCTAGGTGCGCTTTATTCCATAGGTGAGCCCACCCATACCACTGAAGAAATCCACACGTCGGGACACCGGGTAGACACGCTGTAGGAAGATGTCCTTTAGGAACAGGAAGGTGCTCAGAGCTGCTCTCCACCTCCCCGGAGGGGGGGCAGGGAGGGGCTGCAGCCACCCCAAGGTCAGAGACAGCACACACACAGCAAGCAGCATCTCTCCTACAGCACTAACTACTGCAGCATTTAAGGGTTCCCTGCAGGCACTCAGGAGACAGCTTCGCATCGTGGGAACGGAGACTCGCTCTCAAAGCACCCGTCAGCTTTCCCAACCCATCCTTGGACTCCTCAGCTGCACTGAGATGAGGCCCCAGGCACCACTACTTCCCCCAAACCTCCGAGGTCAGGACTCAGCTACAGGAAAGTACTACAGGTGTGCTCACAGACCACGAAGTCAGTCATTTATTGTTAGAAGCCATCATTCCATGCAGCAGGAAATCCTACAGTCATTCAGTTAACAGTAAATTGAGTTCTAGCACGTGACAGCTATCTTCCAGCAGGCACGAGCCTGACTTCACACCACCCCTCTCTGGGTGGGTGCAGCCGTTCTGGTTCTTTGGAGGAGCCAGGCAGACCCCTGTGCGAGCGAACAGGGCTGCTGAAAGATCAGCCAAGTCTGAGAGGTTTTCCCCCAAGAATACAGGTTACTTTTATAATAATTTAAAAAAAAAGCTCTTAAAATAAGTTAGAGAAGAAATTCAACTGCCCCGTTCAATAGCAGTGGTTGCATAGAATTTGCAAGTCTGCCAGGCTTAAGAGTGATCAGATTTCAGTGTGGTCCACAGCACTGGTGGTCGCAATTAGCTTGCTTAATGGCATTAGTGGGCCCCTTCTCAGTCACACAGATCATGCAGCGTTAGCTTCAGCTCGTTAGAGAGCAGGCGGTTTTTCTCGAGCTGGCTGTACAGGCGCTCTGCAGCAGCAACAGGATTAGGGGAAGAAGAGGAAGAGAGAAAAAGAGAGAAAGGGCAGGTTAGTAGAGCACCCAGAGGAGCACGTCAATAACCTGCCTCTGCAGCACGTGCCTCTGAGGTTCGAGCCCGGGCTATTGCACAGAGGAAGCTGGGAAGAACAAAGGTTTATTGCACTCTAACTTGCTCCTCAGCTCAGGAAGATCGCAGTGGAAGCCACGTGTAGGCAGAAATAGAAGTGCTGCCAAAGGTTTGTGAAGGCAAAGGAAGGGAGAACACCAGAAGAGTCTGCAGGCTGGGCTGCACCGTGCCCAGGGAAGGAGAAGGACGTGGGATGTGCTTTAAGCCCATGGAGGGCTCTGAAGAAAGAAGCTGTCCCACAGCAGCTGAACCACAAACACCTCCCAGGGTCCGATTCCTGCACTCGGGGAATTCCAGGCAGTGAAAAAAACCCCTACACCACAGCTTCCAGCCTGACAGAAATCACCCTCACACAGCATAGCACAGCTGCTGGCTTCACATCTCACACCCTGCAGGAGCTACGAGAGCCATAGGAACCTCCAGCAACCTCAGGAGGAGGGCCACGCTGTCCCTCATTACTTTCAGACTGGGAACAATTGCTCCTGAGCAAGGCCTGGCCGTGTAAAGTTCAGATGTTCCCCTGAGCAGTCACAGCACATCCTCCCACCCCACAGAGCCACCCTGACAGCCCCACATGGGGAAAAGCCTCTCCTCGCCCAGCTGCGCCCCGCTCTGCAGGATGGAGGTTGGCAACGCTGAGTGCCCCACCTTCCAAGCCACCAAGGGACAAAGCAACAACTGAAGATGACAATTTCTGCCCTGCTGCAACCCAACTAGGAGCAGAGGGAAGCTGTGCTGCATAGAACAGGTACAGCAGCACCAGCCTGCCCTGCATGCAGGCTCCCAACACTCTCTGCCCTCCCAGCTGGGCCTGGGTCTCTGGGGCAGGAGATGGGATGACACTGCAGTCAGTGGAAAGGCGAGCAACCAAAGGCTGGGGCAACAGCAGCTCCCAGCCAGTATTACTGCTTGTGGACAGAGCCCTGACACCCACCCACGTGAGGGAGCAGCCTGACTGAAGTAATTAGCGTGACCTTTCTAAGACCTCAGGAACTTCTTAACACAGAGCAGCCGCTCGCATCTGCGGGGCTGCAGCAACGCCTGACCTGCTCCGTTCCCCACCCAGCCTGCAGGGCAGCCTCACAGCCACATGGAGCCCCACGACCTGTGTGCTTCGTGGTCAGCTTATCTGCACCTGCAGCAATCCTGCACCGGGAGCCCAGCCTGTGGCAACCAGCCTGCACAAGCCCTGCAATCCCGTCAGACCAGAAGCTTCCCAAAACCTCCCAGGGCAGGAATTGCATCACCACCCACCCACCCAGCGTGGAGTTCCACGAGGATGAGCAGGGAACAGGCTCTTGCCATAGCCCAGCCTTCAGTAATGTTGTTTGCAACGCCTGCTCTGCTCCGTGGGAGCAGGAGGTAACAGACCCAGAGCCAGAACCTCCCCGTGAGCAGAGGCCATTTCACAAGGGCAGGGAGCACCGTGCCACCACCAATGGGGAGAAGTGGCAGGCAGTGCTGGCTGGAAGCCTCCACCTACAGGAGCTAATGACCCCCCACCTCAGCTGGGTACCAACAAGGATTCTCACTTCTGGGACTACAGCTCCGCAAAGCATCAGGCCAGCATCTGCAGAGCTTCCCAAGCTCTTACTCTGGGATTCCTCACAAAAGTGCCTCCTCCTTCCCTGCCCCAGAGAGGGGACAGCCCTGACACAGAGCGAGGGGCAGTTCAGAGTGTGACCATGCTGAGGAGGAGTGCCATTCGTGTGCAGAGCCGGGTGTGCACAAACCTGAGGTTCAGGGAACCAGGGGAGATGTCCCATTTCACCAAAGCTCGATTCCTGAAGGGCTCTTCGGGCCCTGTGGCAGAGGAACCAATCCAGAAAGGAAGAAGCATTGGAGAAGCCACCACGAGGCAGCACAGAGTTACAAGAGGCAGATCAGTTTTTACGATCCCAGAGCAACCAGAAAGACTCCAGACTCACACCAGCAGTGCTGTGTTCCGTGCCTGCAGCCGTGCTCAGTGTCCTGCTGTACACCACACTCCACCCCCCCAAGGGTCCTCTGCCACCCCCAGCCCCACGCAGGAGCCGGAGTTCTGCTGCGTGAGACCCCTGGGACGGCTGCAGCTCTGCCCCCTGAAGCAGGAGCCGTACGTGCCCACCCCATGCACAGCACCCAGACTGCTGCTGCCCTGCTGGAAGTCAGCCAGAGGTACGTGGTATTTATCAGCTCACACCTCAGAGGTGTGGTGGCTGCCCACTGCAAGCCAGCACGTGACAACCAACGCCAGGAGTGCTACAGGTGAGGGGTGCCTTCAGCCAGGCTGAGCAGACACAGCTGGAGGACGTCCTGCTACAACACAAGCACCCTCCTGCACCCCACAGAGCGTGCTGCCCGCCGTGTGCAGAGCTGCAGTTTGCATCTGTGAGCTGATAACGCACCCGAAGCGAGACATCCAGTGCATTAACAAAGTCTGTATTCCACCAAGGCCCAGGAGGTTACACCAGTGTGAAGGCAACATTGCAACTGTTACTCTAAAGCAGCAGCAAGTGGTCACTAGAAACCCATTTCGCAACAGCACCAGCTCTTCTATTCACACAAGAGTTGTTTTTCCTTCAAAAAGGTGACATCATGCTCAAGTAAGAGGCAAGAGAAATACAAAAGGCGCTTTATGGCTCTCCATAAGATATGCAGATGAGAACAACACGCTCCCAGCTACACCCAGACATTGGAAGGGCAGCCCCTCAGAGCACGGCAGTGTCTGGCACACGGGTCAAACAGAGGGAGCTTTGTTTAGGAGCGAGTGCAGCTTAACTGGGAGCTGCTGCTGCCGTCAAGCTTCAGCATCCTTACAGCTCATTCCCAGGGATGCCCTGTGCACACTAAGTGGAAAAAGGTGCTGGAATTCAGAGCGAGATGACGAGAGCATGAATGCAGGGTGCAGGTGCAGAACAAGCCACCAAGCAGAAAGGCAAATCCAAAGTGGAGTTTGGAATCGCAAGATTCATCTGTGTGAAACAGAAGGAGACACTGGATTGAAGAGAAATGCAAGTGTTTGTGCACAGCAAACTTGGCTGGGGGGCTCTCGGGTGCTGTGTTAAGGCTCCTCACGGTGCAGATTCCTGGCCTCTCCCTGTTAGTGGTAAGGGCTTGCAGAGCAGCTGTTAGCAGAACTCACCGCCAATCCCAACGCAAAGCCAAGGAGCGAAGTTGCAGAAACACGAGTTCAGCTACTTCCACAGATCAGATCGTGGTCCAGCCCGTCTCAAGGCTGTCATGGCAATCCCTAAGGAGCCCACCAGAGTGCTCCTCTCCAGGAGGAACCCGAGACCACAGCCTGGTGGCTCCGGTGGGCAACTGAGGCACAGCACCTTAGGGAGCCTCCGCAGCGGGACTGGAAATTGCACTCCTCAGAGTTGGAGTCAGAACCCTTTCAGGCCAGCACAGCTCTTGGTGTTACACATGCAGCTCACAGAGCCCTACAGTTAGAACGCAGCATGCTGCAGGGCAGCCTCCACAATCCCAGAGGCTCAGATCTGTAGAAGTAACCTAAACAACACAGTGCCATTGATTCTCCAGCTACGAAAATCACAGCAAACCAAGCAAGCTCTGGCGGTCTAGCCTGCTGAAGCGAGAGGCAAACACCAGCCAGCTCATATTTACATGGAAGTCATGTCATTCAGGGCGTGGTCCAGTTCCTCACTAATTGCTTTGTACTTCAGTTTCTGGGCATAGAGCTCATCTAGAAGAGGTTTAGGAGGAGAACAAAAGGGAAACAATGAGGGAAGGCACAGGAGTTCTTCCAACACCCTGGGGCAGGAAAAGCGGTGTGGGATTCATGACCAGAAGAAAAATGAAGTCTGATGGGAGCCACCACGACTGCGCTGCGTGGCTGCTGGTTGCTGAGCAATGATTGGGAGGTTTCACACAGCCTGAGGACACTGAGCAGCTCAGACCCCACAGGCTTGTGAGAACAAGCTGCTCAGCCAGGTCAGCACGAGCCACCAGGGGAGGGCAACTCCACCTAAGGAGATGATTGCTAAACCAAAGGAGGGACGGATCAATGAAGGGCTTTGTTCTCACCTTCGGTTTCAATACAAAAACCTGTTTGGGAGAAGTCAGTTAGGTAACAGCGGTGAGCAAGAGAGGGAATTCCCATCCCGTGGGATGAGCTGAACAGAAGGGCCACACCTGTGCTCTCCATCAGATAATGGAGCAGACTGGGGACTGCCACCTTCCACAGGGGTGGCAGCCTTGGAACTCACACCGGTGTGCTCCCAAATCATGCAGGGCTGGCAGGCTCCTCCCCAGCACTGCTGCCCAGGCTGCAATACAGCTGGTTACGTTATTAACTGCTTCCCAGGGCCCAGAGAATTTTGTCAGTTGTCATAAACTAGGCCACCTCAGCAGCAATGCCAGCAACCAGAGCCAACACTCAATCAACATCTTTTGAGGGCAGCATGCAGGGACTTGGAGTATTTCAGCTCCCCGGACCATGGGGTGGCTCAGATTGCTGCTTGGCTGCAGTTCTGGAACAGCTCTGCTGACAACGCTGCTATTTCTGGAGTAACCCAGGAGTTTTATCCGGGCTGTAGGATGTGGCTTTCCATCTCCAAGACCTGGCACTGAAAGGCTGCTAAGGCCCACGCTGTGGCAGGAGCCCTGCAAGAGCTCTGGCTCGCCAGCGTGGCTGCTCCAGCCACAGCTATCTATGGAAGAATCCACAGCCTCAGATCTGAGGAGGCAGCTGGAGCTTTCTCCTTCCATGGCTGGGAGGGATGACAGACTGCAACAGCAGGAATGCTCCCGAAGCATTGTGAAACCAGGAGGAAAGGAGCCCAGCATCAGCCAGACTGGAGGACTTCTGGCAATTACGGGCAATTTTATCTTGAACTGATGCTGGGGAGTCTCAGTCCTGAGGGTTGGTTCCTTACTGACTGCAGTAATGCTGTCTGCAGACAGGCCACATGCATCAAATTCCACACAAAAGAATGTTATTGTAACCAATTCCTCTAAGTTCAGGTGGTTCCCCCCCCCCCCTTATGCCACTCCTTAAATGGGGTTAAGCTGGAGCACGGGAATCCAGTTACATTCCTGAGGACAGGACAGCCAAGATCACCACTCTCACTATCTGTGCTATCAGGCAGGGCGTTGGGAAGCTCGAGGGCTGCCTCAGCACAGCCAGGGAGCTGCAGCCAGGGCAGATCACAGCCCAGAGGCACCAGCTCCACACAGCCAATGGGTTCAGCCTCACTCCAAGCGACTCAGAGCAGCACTGCTGCTCCCCAGCTGCCTGGGAGCCAGTTGTTCTCAGCTCCCCACTCATCACCACATTCTTTGGCTTCCCCTCCCCGGGATGTACCTTCCAAATCATCGATGGTCTTCTCCAGCTTGGCTACAGAGCGCTCAGCAAACTCAGCACGGGTCTCTGCCTGCAGACAGGAGCAGGACAGTCAGTGCAACAGCTTCTGGTACAGAGGACAGACCCACCTGAGCCATCCCAACACCATCACTCACCTCTTTGAGTTTATCAGTCAGGATCTTGATCTCTTCTTCGTATTTATCCTCTTTTTGGGAGTACTGCAGGGAAGGAAAGGAATCATTGATCTGCAACCCTCGGCAGCTTCGTGCATTTCCCATTCTGAAGTCTACAGCTACAAAGGGACACTTCAACTCCCCACTGCAGTGCACATGCCCACAAACTTCCAAACTCTGAGCCCTTACCCTACTCCAGCAGGGCTGGGTCACACAGCAAGTCCCACACCATGCACGTTACACACAAACTCAGGCACAGGAAAAACCTCTCATCCCAGCAGCACTAACATCCCAGCTGCTCAGTCTGCCCCAAGGCAGGGGCACAGACAGACCTCCTGCACTCACAGCTGCTACATCAGCATCAGTCCTGTGCTGAAATCCACCAGCTCTCCTGGGAAAGCAAGCATGGCTCTCCTCGCTTGCTTAAGGCTGCAGCTGCATTATCTCCACCCCAGCGGGTGCTCTGCTGTCACACACCCTTCCAGCAAAACAAACGTTTCTGGCCCTTGGAAAAGTAGCCCTACCTTCTCAGCCTGAGCCTCAAGAGACTTGAGATTGTTGGTGACATTCTTCAGCTCCTCCTCCAGCTCGGAACATTTACTGTGGGGTTTCGTAAAGAAAGAGGGGAGGAAAAAAAAAAGGAAAAGAAGTGGGAGGGAAAGACAGGAGAGACGAGAAGTGAATCCATGTGCAGGGGAGAGCAGGGAGTTCTTCAGGAGACTGTCTGCGATCAGACAGGATGGGACCTTGCTTTGAAGCACTTCTGCAGAAAGCAAGTTCCCTTCTAGCCTCCAAGGTCACGTTTTAGATACGCCGCCAGCGCGTGCACGAGGCACCAAGCGGCACAGCTGAGACGCACAGCTTTCTGCCAGACCTGGCGTCCTCACGTAGAAGCTGCACGTTTATTCTGCTGAAAGGAGGGAAGCTGCTCCGACAGACAGATGGACAGCTGCCACCACTCAGACAGGAGTGCTCGGGCAGAGGACAGAACATTCCAGGAGAGAGAAGGACGCAATTAAGCTGAGGGAAGGAGCGTAGCGAGAAGTCCACAAGAGTTCTGGTTTAATGGTTCGAGAAGGGAACGGTTAGTACCTTTTCTTCGGCAACAGACAGACACTTCAAGTTCTGGTCCATCACTCTGATCTGCTCCTGCAGCTCCCGGACACGACTGTTAGTGACGTTCACATGATGGCACAAGCCAGGTGGGGGCAAGGGTCAAAAGGAGCACCAATAACACAACACCGCAGAGCCAAAAAGGGGCGAGGGAGAAACACAAAGAAGTCATGGTCACGACATGCACGTCTGGGCAGGAAGCACAGTGCTGCTGCTGCACACATGCTGGCTTTGTTAGACAAGGCCCACAGTACAGAAAGGCCCTGGGCAGCTCCTGGAGGCACATGAAAGGAGCCTGAGCAGCACATCTGGCACCTCTGCTCCAAGCAGAAGCTCAGCTCGCTACTCAGCAGTGCGAACATCCCCGTGATCACTGGAAATACTGAAGGAGGCCAGAGACCAACCTCAGTCACAGCTCTGCTCTCTGCTCCTGGGCAGGAGCCCTCGGCCATTTTAGGCTCAGCACCACGTGCCCCAAAGCAGTGTGTGCACATCCAGTGACCAAACAGCAGTGCTGGTGGCTACCGAGCGGAGGAAGGCTGACCTCAACAGCTAGAGAGGCACTCATGCAAAGGGGCCGAACATCTCTGCTGCAAGGCACAGCGTGTGATTTTGACGCACACAAACTCCACAGTCTCAGTGGATCTCATCCTGTTCTGAGCAGGAGATCACCCCCCAGCTCTTCCATTTGGAGATCCAAGCCCACCCTGTACTTCAGGCCTTGTGTAACAAGGTTAGAAATGCCATCGGTGTTAGTTCCCATGCACGGGTAGACATGCCAGTCACATGCAAGCAGGTTACTCACGACTCTGCAAGCTCAGCTCTCTCCTCAGTACGCTCCAGATCTCCTTCAATGATCACCAGTTTCCGAGCAACCTGGGAGGGAGAATCAGAGTTCACAGCAAGGAAGATGAGCCCCGCTCTGGTCGGCTGTGCAAATACTGAAGGGAACGCCTGCAGGAGCCACTGCTGTTGCCAGAGTCACTGGCTGGGGAAAGCGGTGCAGCTGTAGAGCCAGGTCCCCCCACGCTGTGTTCCTGAGAGCACAGACTGCAGGAAGAGCAGCCACTTCTCCTGGCCAGCATCAGCTGCACGAGAGCATCCAGGGCTCTCACCTCCTCATACTTCCTGTCCGCCTCCTCTGCAATGTGCTTGGCTTCCTTCAGCTGGATCTCCTGCAGCTCCATCTTCTCCTCATCTTTCAGAGCTCTGTTTTCAATGACTTTCATGCCTCTGCCCAAAAAATAAAAAAGCACAGCAGAGGTGATGATTAAAACAAACCCCCACAGACTGGCAGCATAATGCATGTCAGAGTGTGAACACCATTCCCAACCACAGTGCTGCCCTGCTGAGCCAGCACACCTCTGAGTGCAGGACAGCACAGGAAAGCAGCAGTGCTGCTGCTCAAAGTTAGCTGCTCCTTTGAGCACAGCTCCAGCAGCTAATTGGGCTCCTGGAGCACAGGAAGCACTGCTGGGAAGAACAAGTCAGGCTGTCGCAGGGACTCTGTGCAGGCAAGCCAGGCACTTCCAGGCTGAAGCACAGGGAAAGCCAAATCTTTATGGCAGACATAAACCAGGCCAGGCTGCACACTACAGAGTGGAGTGCATCAGCCAACTGGAAACACTGCTGGGACCACTCCCCTCCAAACCACATTCCCAGCTCAGGAGCTCCGGGCCAGAAGGGAGCGTGCAGCAGGAGGGGAAGCTCCCCCACCCTCCCCACTGCACCCAGGACCCACTGCTCCCTCAGAAGGGAACCCAGCAGCACGCGGCCCCACGCTGAGACGCTCCCTGAAGGCCAACAGCCCTGCTCCAGCATAGCAGGTCCTCACTCCCACACCCAGCCTCGGCGTGGCACCCACTCCCCACCTTCAGAAGCTGAAGATGCCAACACCACGGGGCTCTGGCTAGGGGCACACCTGCGTGCTGACAGCACAGCACTGCTCACCTCTCGCTTTCATCTGCAGCCTTCTCAGCCTCCTCCAGCTTCTGCAGAGCGGTGGCGAGGCGCTCCTGGGCCCGGTCCAGCTCCTCCTCTACCAGCTGGATGCGGCGGTTCAGGGATGCCACCTCTGCCTCAGCCTGGGGGGAGCAAGGAGGGCAGCTCAGCCCGCAGCGAGCGGCACAGGGCAGCTGGGGATCGCCCAGGCCAGGAGCAGCAGCACGGAGGAAGCCAAAACCAAGTCAAGGAGCTGCATCCACTTTCTTACACCCCAGCCCTGCATTCCAAGATAAGCCTTGCAACATTTCACACGGGCTCATCCACGCAGCAGCCGCTGCCACACAGGTTTCTCGCCTGTCAGCTTGAGCTGACGTGACAGTTTAAGCCATAAACACTAAGTGGATGACTTACACTAATGTCTCTTCTCCACAGCTGCTGTAATCCTGCCAGGCCATCAATCAGCCCTATTTATCCGCTGCTCCAGCGCGCCGTGACAGCCGGCATTTAGCACCAAGTCAGTTTACTCATGTGATCCGGACGCCAGCGCTGCTCGAATCGAGCCCTCTCAACAGCGACTCAAGGAAGATGATCACAGAATCACAGAATTGTAGGAGTTGGAAGGGACCTCCAGAGATCAGAGCCCAACCCCCCTGCCCAAGCAGGTTCCCTACACCAGGTCACACACGTAGGTAACGATCAGCTCCGTGCTCAGAGCTCTGCCTGCCCCTCTGAGGGGCCACGACGCAGCTCTGGGGCTCCGGCCAGCAGCACTCACTGATCCCACAGAGCAGAATCCTCACCCGGCCCAAGCCAGGCTGGGAGCTGCTGCCCAGCAATGTGGCAGCACGACGCTGGGAGCCCCCAGGCTCTGCTCACTGCCCAGAGTGCGATCACAGCACTGACCAAGGTTTGAGTGAAGCAGCAGAGCTCAGAACCCACCACCCCCAGAGCTGCAGCACCAAACCACCACCCGCAGAGCATCCGCCCCACACAGCCCTGAGCAGAGCCTGCAGGGCGGCCTCAGAGGGACACCAACACCTCGGGGACACCCCAAAAGCAGCCAGCATCTCCTTCAGCAGGATTCCTACGCCGCTACCAAAATGGAGACGGCCACAGCCATTTCCCAGCAGAGCCCAGCACACAGACACACACCAGGCACGTATGAAATATCCCAGCCACCAGCAGCAGGGCCGCGCCAAGCACACCGGCCGTGCCCAAGGAAGGAGCTGCAGCGAGGAGAGAGGCCAGCGCTGAGCACGGCCTGCCACAACCCACCCCCTGCCCCCCCAGCAGGATGCCGGAGCACTTTTGCTTTCAGCTGCAGGCACACCCTGCTCTTCGCCATGGAAACCCGCAGCACTTTGATGCACAGCGCACCGACCCAGAGCCGCCTCGGAGGAGGAAGTGCTCTGCTCAAAGAGGAACCAGGCGACGCACCAAGGAGGAGGAGAGGAGCAGCTTTCACACTGGTGAACCTCCTCCTCCTCCCAGCAAACGGAGGCGCGTCGCTCCTCTACCCCCAGCCCCCCCCCCCCCGGGGCTCCCGCAGGCAGCGCTTCTTCATCCCGCCGGGACCGCGGGACAGAGCCCGGCCGGCACCGCAGTGACACCTCCAGGCAGCCCCGCGGCACCTCCGTCACCCCCGTTTCCTTCAGGAAGCGAAGCCTGAGTCAGAGCGCCCAGAGAAGGGAGCCCGGCCAAGGGCGCAGCCGGCCAGCATCGCTCCGCAGGGCGCGGGGAGCAGAGCCGGGGCCGCGGGCTGAGCGCGGCTGCAGGGTGCGAGCAACGCACGTCGCCATGACGACGCCGCGGTACGGGAGGATCCCTCGTGCGGCCGCAAAGGAAACCGGCGCGGCGCTGGGAGCGGCCCGTCCGCACCGCACGGCAGCGGCTCCGCCGCCAGCCCCGAACGCCGCCCCTTACGGACACCGGAGCGGCTCCGCAGCCCCGCCGCGCCCCACGGCAGCGCCCCAAATCCGGGGCGGAGCTGCGGACCGGCCGCTCCCCGCCGACCCCCGCCCACCGCACCGCACGGCACGGCCGGTCCCCCCCCCTCCCCACCGACCCCTACGGGACCCCCGACCCCCGCTTGAGGCGGCACCGCGGACCCCGGACGGAGCGCCCAGCGGCACCGCCCAGATTTCAGAGGCGAAAAAGCGAAGCCCGGTGACGGCGGCCGATCGCAGCGCGGCCCCGCGGAGCCCCGCCGGGACCCCAACGCTGCGCCCCCCGCCCCACCTCCGCCCCGCCGCCCCCCACCTGCTCTCGGTTCCGGCGCTCGGCCTCCACCTCCCGCTGCAGGCGGTCCGCCCGCTCCTCGGCATCGTCCGCCTGCTGCTGCAGCACCTGGATCTTACGCTTCACCGCCTCGATGGTGGTGGCCCCCGCCATGATCCCCTCCGCTCCGCGCCGCGCCCGCCCCGCCCTGAAATACCGGAACCCGCCGCCCCGGCCGCGCCGCACGGGATGTGACGTCACTTCCGCCCGCGCTCCTCCCCACCCCCACCCCCCGCTCGGCCGCGGCCGGAAGCGCCGCGCCCCTCTGGCGTCGTCATGGCGACGGCGCGCAGCGCGGCCTGCGGCGGGCCGGGAGCCGAACCGAGCGGGCGGCGGGGCGGCCGGGAGGGGTTGGAAGCGACCTGCGGGAACGGGGACGGACCGAGCGGACCGGGCCGTGCCGTGCGGGGCGTCGGGGGCGGCCGTGGGGCGGCCCGGCCCGTAGGTGAGCGGAGCCGCCGCAGCGCAGCGCCCGCCACCGCCGTGTCGCTGCCGGCGCCGCCCCGCCCCGCACACCGGGCCCTCGCAGGCCTTATACGGGCACGGCGCCGGCCTGCATTCCCGGGGGCTGAGCTCAGCCCACCCCCCCGCTGTGCCCCCGGTCCCAGGTCAGCTCTGCTCCAAACCCTCTGCTGGCAGCGCTGGGCCTCACCTCACTTCCCCTCCCCTCTTCTTCCCTCACCTCACCTCCCTTCCCCTCACCTCCCTTTCCTTCCCCTCCCCTCACTTCCTTTTCCCTCTCCTCACTTTCCTTCCCTCACCTCACTTCCCTTCCCTTCCCCTCCCCTCCCCTCCTTTCTCCTCACTTCCCCTCACTTCCCTCCCCTCACTTCCCTTCCCCTCCCCTCCCTTCCCCTCCCCTCCCTTCCCTTCACCTTCCCTCCCCTCACTTCCTTTCCCTCCCCTCCCCTCCCTTCCCTCACTTCTCCTCACCTCACTTCTCCTCACCTCCCTTCACTCCCCTCCCCTCACTTCCCTTCCTCTTCCCTCCCTTCCCTTTCCCTCCCCTCACCCCCCTTCACCCCACCCCACACGGACCGACAGCCCCAACCCCCCGTGAGCCCCGTCCCGATGATCGCAGTGGTGCCGTTGACGCAGGGCAGCGCGGCGCTCACTGAAGGTGTGACGGAGCCCGGCGATGTGGGAGCGCAGCACGCAGTGCCCTCTGTCACCTCCTGCTGAGGGACGGCGCAGCCATGGGGCCGACGAGCCCCCAGGACCCCAAATTGTGGTGCTCGGAAGGACAGCAGCCCGGCAAAGGGTCGCCAGGTGCTTCGGTGTCCCCACGCCGCCCCATGGGGCCGAAGCAGCGGGGATGGCAGCACGGTGACAGCCTGCAGCTGCCAAACAGAGCCGTGGTGCCACGCGGCTGCCAGGCAGTGAAACCCAGCACGGCTGGTGCCATTGTTTTCCTCGGAGCCGGCAGCCAACAATAGCAGCGCTGTGCAGTTTGTCCTCCGTCCCTCTTTGGCGGCGTTCCTCCACCAATGGCCGAGCGCTGATCCCATCCCCAGGGCTGCCCACCCCCCTCCCTGCGCTCAGCCCCGTTTTGGGGACCCCCCCATGGGGGCTCCCACCCCCATACACACATCGGCCGCCTTCTTCTCCGCCAACTCCAGCTTCTCCTGGGCGTCCTTCAGGGCCTCTGAGTATTTGTCCAGCTCGTCCTCCGTCCCCTTCAGCTTCTTCTGCATGGCGGCCAGCTCATCCTCCAGCTGCAAGCACCGCAGCCGTCACCACACACCCCACGTGCCTGGGGGGGGCTCACTCTTTGCCCCCACGCGCTCCTTCCCACCCCACACCACTCAGTCCTCCACAACCACCCAGCCACTGAACCACGGGAAGGAGCTGCTGCCCCTCAGCACAGCCCCAAACCCCCCACAGGACGCGGATCCCTCTGACCCAGCCCTGCTGCCCGCCCCCCTTCAGCCATCTCCCATCGCACCCCACCTGCTTGCTCCTCTCCTCTGCCTGCTTCTGCTCGGCCTCCGCCTGCTCTGCCCGGTCCAGGGCGTTCTCCTTGTCCAGCTTCAGCATCTGCATCTTCTTCTTGATGGCCTCCATGGCTGCGGGGCGCAGTGGGGCTCGGCGCAGTGGGGCGGAGGGTGGCACTCAATGGCCCTGCTGCCCGCTGCTGCCCGGTTTATGGGCGCGCTCCGCTCCGTGGGCGCAGGGCTTTGCCTTTCTTGGCCCTCCCCACCCCCCCCCGTGCTCCCAAAAAGTCTCTGCTCGGGACCCATTGTCTGGCGTGGGGGGGTCCGGGCGGCCGCGGCCTTATTTGGGCTCCTGCAGGACAGCTGGGGCAGTTATAAAAAGCAGCAGCAGGTCGGCAGGTGGGGGTCCCGCATTGTCCTGGCTGCCCGCCCCCCCCTGCAAGGAGACACCCATATGGGTGGCACAGGGACACCGCGTCCCACCCCAGCAGCTCCACATGTACCAGAGCGGGGGGGTGATGGGGTCCTGGGCCCCCCCTCCTGGCACCCCTGGCTCGGTGGCCGTGGCTCACACATTCCCCAGCACCCCCAGCGACCCCCCCGGCACCCCGCTGCCCCCGGGCTGATCTTTCCCCGTGCCTGGGGGGGCGGTGAGGCAAAGGGGGGGCGGTGAGGCAAAGGGCAAGCTGAGCCCAAGGCTATTTTAAGAGCAGGGGTTTAGCAGCAGCCCCCGGCCCTCATGGTTCAGCTCTGGAGGGGCAGCGGGGGGCAGCTGAGCCCTCAGGACCCCCCTGATCCCCCCCCCAGCACCCAGCCATGGGGCAGGGGATGCTGCTGGCACCCAGGAGCTCGTTGTCCCGGCACAGGGTGGGGGATTGCAGGAGTTCCTTGGCACGGGGGAGGCAGCGGGGGGGGCACAGGGCCCCGTGCCCATCGCTGTGCATCGGGGAACAGGTGGTGGGCGCTGAGCCCACGCGGGCGGCACGCGGCGCTGGGCGGCCCTGACGCTGTAAGAATATGTTTGATATTTAGTTGGTTTCCAATAAAACAACCTAATATCAAACATATCAGACAGAGGCAGGGCGGGACGGACGCGGGGCTCAGCTCCCTGCAAGAGAAAGAGAAGGGGGAGAGAAGGGGCCAAGCGTGGCGGGGCTCCTTCCTCCATGCAGCAAGAGGGGCTCTGCGCCCACTGCGCCCGGCTCGGCCCCCGCTGTGGGGCTGCTGCTCCGTGGGCTCCTGGTCCACCTGCTGCAACGTGGGGCTGCTGCTCCATCTCCTCTGGGATCCTTTGGGATCTGGAGGACGAGAAGGAAGCGAACGCAGCGGGGCTGGAGCCGGAGCAGGGCAGGGGGGTCGCCGTCCCACGGCACAGCACAGCTCCTGCACGGCTCCAGCCGAGGGACCCCAGCTGCAGCTCCTTACCTGCCCGGCTCGGGGGTCTCGGCGGTGGCTCTGGCACCGTTGGCTGCCGTTTATAACCGCGCTCAGCCGCGCTCGGTGGGGGGATGCGGCCGGCGAGAGCCCCGGCCCCACACGTGGCCTCGTTCCCATTAATTACCCATCGATGTCCCCCTGCCCCCTCCGCTCAATATGGGTCGATGGCCCCGCGCCGCTGCCGCTGCCCCCGGTCACACAGTGCTGTCATTAGCGGGGATGTCGATATGAGGTTGGCCGCAGCCCGGCGCTCTGCCCGTGTCGGGGGCCGCGTGTGACCCTGCCCAAGGACGAGCTGCGTCCCGCATCCCCCCACCATCCCACCCTCATCCCCATCCCTGGGGTTTGGGGGATCGACTGCACGCATCCCCTGCGCTGCCCCATACGTGGCTGTGGCTGCACAAAGGCCCCGCATTTGGGACGGACGTCGGGGCCGTCGCTGAAGGCACACGACGTGTTGGTGCCACGACCGGCCTCAGAAACGGGGTTGGGGGGACGCAAACCCACCGTGGGGGGGATGTGGGGACGGGGACGCAGCCCAGGGTGGAGAGCAGGGGGGTGGCGGCGGGACAGCAGGGGGGGCGGCTGTGGGGACGGCGGGGACACACGTGGCAGCAGAGCTGGGATGTGGGGCCGCGCGTGCGGTGTGATGTGATGCGAGGTGACAGCAGCTCTAATGAAGGGCTGCTGGCGGGGGGTGACGGCCCCACAGCCCCCGGCCCTGTCAATAAGCTGAGCCGGGCAGCGCTGATGGACCCTGGGGCCGGGAGACACCAAGGTCGGGCGTGGGCAGGGGCTGAGGGAGCGACCCGACCGCGGGCATCGCACGCAGCGCTGCGGGCGCCGGGATGCGGAGCACGAGGGGCGGCCGTGCTGCCATCTCCTGGCGCAGCCGCGTGCGAGGGATGCAGCGCACGAAGGGATCCGCGCCGGGGTTCGGGCCCCTCCGCCCCATAACCACGCGGCAGCCCCGTCCGTTTCAGCCGCTTTATTCCCGGCCGAGCGCCGTTTGATGCCCGGAGACGCCGCTGCCCGCCGCTCACAGCCGCTCCACGTGGAACGCCTTCCCGCATCGCCGCAGCTCCCGCTGCTGCTGCCGTCGCTCGTCCTGCAGGAGCCGAGCCAGAGCCGCCCGCCGCATCTGTGGGGCCGGCGATGAAGCCCGCGGCAACCAAAAAGAGGAGCCCGGAGCCCCCGGGGGGCACCCACCGCCATCAGCTCCTTGCTGGCGAGGCGCAGCTCCTCCTCCAGGCTCCAGCGCAGCGCCCCGAAGGACGCGGCCCACATCTCCTGCTGCTGCTCCCCGGGTGCCAACCCCCAGCTGCAGGGACACGGGGCGACAAGGCAAACGTGGGGACCCCCACTGTGACCCCTCCCCCCCCCCCAGGATCCCCTTTGCGCCTCTACCTCCGCACCAACTCCGCACAGGCGCGCTCCTTCGCCACGACCTGCAACCAAAGCCGTGAGTTTGTGATGCTCAGCCCCACGGGGCAGCAGCTGCGCCCTCCTGCCCGTCCTCCCCACCTGCTCCCGCTGCAGGGATGGGACCCGGCTGCTCCCTGCCATCACGGCACAGACCCCACCGCTGTCCCCATCACCACGGCGACAGCCCCATGGCAACCGCGGCACGGAGCCGGCAGCACGCACCCAGCTGGGGGTAACTCCTTTTATTAAAGAGCAATTAAAAAGAGTGCAGAGGCCCACGGCAGGGGCACGCTTCCCACCCCACGTGGCACACGGTGCGGTGACGCTGAGCTGCCGCTGCTGGTGAGCGGGGGAACCTCCCTCGGCAGGGCAGAGAGCTGCTCCCCATAGGGCCGTGTCTGCCCCAGGTGCCCCCGGATGCAGGACAAACCGCAGCCCAACGCGGGTCCTCAGAGCAGCACGAGGCTGACAAACTATTTACAGCAGTCCTGGTGCCCCATGAGAGCAGCGGCGGTGATCACAGGGAAAGGAGAGCATTCATCCCTTGGAAAGAGCAGACGAGCAGCTCCGGAGCCTGAGATCCACAGTCAGGATGGACAGACAGCATCAGCCCCTGCTGGCCACCACGGGAAAGAGGCAGAGCAGAGCTGGCCGGGGTCGATGTCTTTTATAAATAAGTTACAGCTAACCAAAGTTTATTCACAGGGCTGAGGCTGCCAGCCTTGAGCACCCTACAGCACCCCAGGCAGACAAAAGGGGCACAGCTCTGCCAGAGGAGGGGGGGCTCCCCCAGCCCCGCGTCCTGTGAGAGGGACAGCGAGAGCACGGCTGCTCCATCCCAGCACAAAACCCCCCCTGGGTTTGCTGTGCCCAGCACGGGGCTCACGGAAGGTCCCTGCTCACAGCGTGCTCTCCAGCGTGTTGTAGTTGTCCTTGAAGCTCTTGAGCTCCAGGAAGTGTTTGGCACGTTTGCTCTTCTGGCTGGAAGGCAGGTAGGTGACCTGGATGGTGGCAGGGTTGGATACTTCGGGGGACAGAGTGAGGTCCTTGGCTGCCGACTGGTGCTGCCTCTGGCTGCTGCCTGCGCGTGCCTTGGTCCTGCAGGGAGAGGTGTGATCAGCACGGGTGGGGGGGGGGATGCAGCCTCTCCCCCAAGCAGCTGTTTGGCCGTGGGGTCT
Source organism: Chrysolophus pictus (assembly GCA_037305975.1). Taxonomy (NCBI): domain Eukaryota; kingdom Metazoa; phylum Chordata; class Aves; order Galliformes; family Phasianidae; genus Chrysolophus; species Chrysolophus pictus. The sequence continues at coordinate 2,533,165 of CM074600.1, read as the reverse complement.
CTGCCCCACACGGTGCAGATCTGCCCCCTGGACAGCAGCTCTCACGCTTTGAAAACCAAAGATGTGTTTCTCTGTGCTGAGCCCCTGGCACAAAGGTGCGAGAAGGAAGTGGCTGCGACCCAGCGACAAGCCCCAGAACACATAAAGGATAGGGGAACCTGAAGGCCGGACCGACGTGAGCTCCTCACACCCTGGGCTGTTTTTACACCTCTGCTCACAGCACCAGGACGGGTTGCTGAGGCCCAAACACTCAACACTGCACCCCAGCAGCAAGACTTACATGTTTGCCAGCTCGTTCAAAGCGTCCTGGTACTTCAGGTATTCCGGCTTCCCAAAGACCTTCACGCAAACAGAAAAGAGGTTGAAAAGAGGCTCAGGGCACAGCACAACAGCCCTGCGCAGGGCCGCAGAACAGGGGCAGCCCCACTCACCCCGGTGCCATAGCGGGCGTTCTCATACCCGTCCAGCAAAGTGTCGATCAAGGCCTTGCGGATGCCTTTGAAGGAGCTGCTGGAGTTCCTCAGTTCCAGCAGATAGGCACAGAAGTTCTTCCCTATTAAAGATTTTGGGTATCTGCCCTCTGCGTGAAACGGGATTTCTGGAAAATAAAAAGTGCAGCACAAGCTGCTGAAGCGCGGAGCAAAAACGGCTGTGACAAAGCTGAAGGTTCGTGGCTCGTTAAACCTCCCACCACTCTGCTGCCTCCAATTAACGACTGCTGCCAATGCGAGAGCAGACACAACCCTGGGGGGGCTTAACGACCACCGCTCTCAAAGCAGAGCCCCACCTCTGCCCAATGCAGCCCTGCTTCCTCCCTGCACTCCCCTCTCTGTCCCTCACCTGATGTCCGAATCGCATCCAGCGCCTTCATCCTGTACAGGTAATTATAGCAGCCTGGGAAAGAGAAAAACCAAACCGAGGGCTGAGCGGAGCGCAGAAATACCCCAATAGGACCAATGGGTCCAATAGGACCGGCAACAAGAGCCCAGCAACCCCAGGGATGTGACAGCAGAACGACGACGACGCGCCCGTGCTCACTGGGATCGTACCTTGCGTCTCCAGCTGCAGGAGTCTGCTGTCATCCTCAGCTAAGAGCTGGGGCTCATACTTGATATCCTGCACCCTCGACAGCCTGATGTCAATCTCTTCCTTTAAATCCTGCAGGAAAACAAGAGGAAAACTCAGAGCGCTCCCCCGCTCGGCAGGATCACAGGGATGAGTGCAGCCCTGGCCCGGCGTGCAGCAGAGGGAACCCATCCCTTCTGCAGCCGTTTGTCCCCACGCCAGGGTGGCAGCTGCCAGCCGTGCCCCATTTGGATGCAGAAGCTGCAGGAACCGACCTTGGGCGCGTGCTGCCCTACAGGGACGTGTGGGCCGCGCCGGGACTTCATGGCAAAGCGCATGATCTGACGTTTCACAAAGATGAACAGCAGCACGAAGACCTGGGGGAGCAAAGCAGGGACGGCGCTCAGCACACAGAGCTGCGCCCATGGGAGCCCCCCAAAACTCACCCCACAGGGCGTCCCCCAAACCCCACCCCGTGGGACCCCCACCTACATCCCACCAGACTCCCCAGATTCTACCCCATGTCCTTCCCCCAAACCCCACCCCATGGGACCCACCCCAAACTCTCACCCCACAGGATCCCACAGGATCCCCCCAAACCCCCACTACACCCCCCCCTCCAAGCCCCTACCCCATGGCCTTCCCCCAAACCCCACCTCATAGGATCCCCCCAAACCTCCACCCAAACCCTCACCCCACTGCCATCCTCCAAACCCCCACCCCATGGCTTACCCCAAACCCTCACCTCCCAGGGACCCCCAAGCCCCCACCCCATGGCCTTTCCTCTAACTCCCACAACACGAGGCCCCCCAGACCCTCATCCCATAGAGCCCCCCACCCAAACCCCACCCCATGGGACGCCCCCAAACCCTCACCCCATGTCCTTCCCCCAAACCTCACCTCATCGGATCCCCCCAAACCTCCACCCAAACCCCCACCCCACTGCCATCCTCCAAACCCCCCAACCCATGGCTTACCCCAAACCCTCACCCCCCAGGGACCCCCCAAACCCCCACCCCATGGCCTTTCCTCTAACCCTCACCCCACGAGCCTCCCCCCCCCCCCCACAAACCCTCACCCCATGGCCTTCCTCAAACCCCCACCCCACAACCTTCCCTCTAACCCTCACCCCACAGGGCTCCCCACCCAAACCTCACCTCATGGGACCCCCCCAAACCTCCACCCAAACCCAAACCCTCACCCCACCGCCATCCTCCAACCCCCCACCCCACAGCTGTCTCTCAAACCCTCACCCCAACACCCCCCTCAAACCCCCCCCCTCACCCTATGCCCCCCCCCAAATCCTCACCTCATGGCCTTACCCCAAACCCCACCTCACGGGACCCCCCCCAAGCCTCCACCCAAACCCCCACCCCATGCCTGTCCTCCATACCCCCACCCTACGGTCTTCCATCTAACTCTCACCCCACGCCCCCCCCAAACCCACACAGCTCCAGCATGCAGCTCAGCCCCCCCCAGCCTCCCCCCTTCCCCCCAACCCTCCCCTGTCCCCAGCCCCCCCCAGCCTCACCCCCTGCCCCCAACCCCCCCAACCGCCCCCAGCCTCACCCCTTCCCCAACCCTCTCCCCCCCAGCCTCAACCCCCCCAGCGTCACCCCTTCCCCCAACTCTCCCCCCTAGCCCCCCCAACCCTTTCCCCTCCCTCCCAGCCTGCTCCCCCCAGCCTCACCCCTTCCCCCCAACCCTCCCCTGCCCCCAGCCCCCCCAGCCTCACCCCCTCCCCCAAACCCAACCCCCCCAGCCCCCCTATAGCCTGCCCCCCCCAACCTCATCCCTTCCCCCCAACCCCCCCCCCCAGCCCCCCAATAGCCGCTCCCCTCCCCTCCGCTCCCCCCCCGCCCTCCAGCCGCAGCGGTGCCGCCGCAGCCACGTCCCCACGCACGGCGCGGCCCCGCGCCACGAGGACCCCGACCCCAACCCAGCGGGGCTCCACGTGCTCCCCGCCCCACCGGGAGCCCTGCGGCCGCCCCAGCCCCGATCCAAGCGGGCCTCACGCCCCCGGCCCGGCCCCGCGCCCCCCCCCCAGGCCCCGTCCCGTCCTCCCGTCGCTCACCAGGCTGCCGTAGGCCATCACCAGCACCACGTTGACCCCGGACAGCCAGTTGCTGCCGGCCCCCGCCATCCCCGGCCCGCCGCGGGGCCGCACAACATGGCGCCCTCCGAAGCCGCCCCGCGCCCCCGCCACGTGACGCGGAAGCGCGACGCCGGCCGAGAAGGAAACCGAGCCGCTCGCCCTCCCCCACGTGACTCCGCGCCGCGTCACCCTCGCGTGCCGCGTCACGTGGGAGCGAAGCCGGGCCGGCCCCGCCCCCTCCCGCGTCACGTGATGGGGGCGGGCGGCGCTGGGCAGTGTCAGTGTGGTGGAGACTCAGGTAAAGTTGGTGCGCGGCGGCGGCGGCTCCGCTCCTTCCGCGCGGCCCCGCCGACCCCGCCCCGCCGCCGTTCTCCCTCCCCCTCCCTCCGCGCTCCGCTCGGCCCCGCTCTTCCCGGCCCGGCCTCGCCGTTCCGCGGCGGCCCCTCGCCGCCCGCCGGGCCCCGCTCCCCGCCGGGCGCCGTGCGGCCTAGTGGGCCGGGCCCGGCCTCGGGCTGGCGTAGCGCGCGGCCGCCGCAGGTGAGGGAGGGCGGGCGGGCGGACGGACGGGCGGGGGCGGCCGCCGCGTCGGGCGGGGAATGGCGGCCGCGGCCATGAGGGCGGAAGCGGCCCGGCCTGGCGCCGCGCTGCCGGGGGGAGGCGGAGGGGCCCGGGCCCGGCCCTCCCCGCGGGGCCGCCCCCATTGTGCGCCGCGGGTCCCTCCGAGGCCGGGACCGGGCGGATCCCCGGGGCCGGGCAGCACAAAGGGCTGGGAGGCGCCGCCCCGCCGTGCGAGCGCGGGCCGAGCCCGGGGGCTGAGCGCTGCGGGTTTCCCCGGCCGGCCGCGGGGCTCCGCACGCACGCGGGGTTCGCCCCGCGGATCGGAGCTGCGTGCCGCGCTGCGGTGCTCGCCGCCGTAGGGAGATTTCCTCGTGCGTTCACCCCTTTTTTTTTTTTTTCCCTTTGGAGCCTTTTTGCCGTGCTAGCAGAGCTTTGCAGGAGGGGTGTGGAAGTGGCGCTTTTCTGCCCTAACAGATAAGGGAAACTGAGGCCGGGGCGTGCTGCGGCTCGCCTGGCATCACCCGGGAGCAGCGGCCGTGAGCACAGAGCCCCGTCCTGCGTTGTAACCCCCCTGAATTCCCAATAAAGTGAACCGTTGCGCTCTGTCTCTGTATCACCTCTCTTTTTAGAGGCTCCGTGCAGCCCGGGGCTCGGCTCTGCGGGACGCGGTTTGATGGGGAAGGCGATGCATTGCAGCCCCTTTAATGCAGGATCCCGTAGCCCGGAGCTGCAGCCCTTCGATCCCATCCCCTTGTCTTGAAGGTTTCCCGTTTGAGCGCCGTTTCTCTGGGCTTTGCTGGGGAGTTTGCTTTGTTTGGCCGCCGTCGCCCGTTTTTATTGCAGCTGCACATGTGTGGTTTTGTTTTCCTTCTTAAAGCAAAACAAAAGGAGATGGAAGGGTTGATAAATCCGCCCTGAACCCGTTGCGAAGCGCATCGTCACACGCGTGGGGATGGTTTGGGTGCTGGGGTAGGGAATGTTTGCATTGAAATGTTGCCCCTGAGCTGTGCTGAAGTTACGGGTGGAGGAGTGGAGTTGGAGCAGAGCTCACCTGACGGTTTCTGCAGGATGGTGCTTCTGTTAGAATGACTCCTTTGGTGGTTTTTTGCACGTAAAGAATGATTTTCGTCCCCGAAACGCAGCGGGGCCGAGCAGAGCGTGGCAGCTGCCAAACTCTGCCCAACTCCTGCCCAAAGCTTGGGGGCAGAGCACTGCCAGAGCCCGCTGGAACTGCAGGTTAAGTTACTGCAGACACACGGCGTCGCTTCCTGGGGCTGCAGTGCTGCTGGATCGGTCTGACCCGACGACTTGGTTGTGTGTGAGATCTTAGGATGGGAAGAGATGAAGTGCTGGGGAGTGGAAATGAGCCCAGCGGGGAGGGAGCGCAGCGTGGCTGCCGTGCGGTGCCCCCAAATTGTGGTTCTGCACAGCTCAGAGGTTGCACGGCGTGGTGAACCCGGAGCTCTGTGAGCACAGAACGCTCCTTAAGTTGCCGTGAGGTGTCAGTAGCCCCAGAAGGTGAACTTACAGCTGCTGAGGGTCTCTTTTTGTGGGCAGCCCCCCAGCTGCCCCTGCTCTGGCTGTTGGTGTTGGAATCTTCCCCACGTCAGGCTGCTGATCCTCGCTGAGGTTCTTCCATGGCCTGGGCTCCAGCACTTCCACAACCTCCTTCCTCGCTGTTGTCCCACGTTGGCATCGAGTTCTTTCCATTTTTTGGTAGCTTTTAAACCTAGAATACTTGAGAGGAGGAAACCTACCGTTCCAAGATCTGCAGGGTAGTTGAAATAAGGAAAAAGATGCAGTTGTTTCTACGTGGGTGATGTATGAAAGAGATAATACCCCCCAGCACACCTGTAACTGACGGGCGCTGCTCCCCTGTGCTCTGAAGGCACGAAAGGAGAAGAGCAGCTGGGAGCTTTTGGAGGCTCTGGGATGTCCCACTCTGCTGCTGTAGGGCTTTGTGAAGCATCGTGTGCTCTGTGGGGTGGTTCTGTGCCAGGTCAGCCCTTCCCGGGGGGGTATTTCCCTCCGGGATGCAGTGTGGGGTGGTGGATGTGGGTCTGTGCTGGATGTGGGTCTGTGCTGGTGTTTCTCACTCCGTGTCGGTGCCGCCGTGCGTTTCCAGTTTCTAACAGCCTGTTCTCTCTTCTCCCCCCTGCCCCACCGCAGACTTCTACCTTGTAAATACTGTTATTTGTATATACTGTAAATGATGACATCGGTGGGCACTAACCGAGCCCGGGGGAGCTGGGAGCAGACACAGACACAGAGCCAGACACAGCACAAGCAGCGGCCGCAGGTAAGGGCAGCGTCCTTGGCAACCAGCTGGGTGCAGGTGGAGCCCTGGCACGGGAGCTGGGCTGTCCCGTGGTGCTGCTGCACCCTGTGTGCTTCCAGCCCAGCGGCTCCTGTTGGCTTTTCACAACCAGCCCAGAGCTGCCTGCAGTTTGTCTCCGTGTTCTGGTGGTGGTGAGGCTGCCACAGGTGACGTGGGACACCTGGTGGTGCTCCTTCTCGCTTTCCCTGCCCCGCTCCCCTTTGTCTGCTTTGCTTTCTGGAGCCTTCCTCCTCCCAAAGCCCCATTTTGTATCTTTTTTCGTAGCATCTACTCCTTCTGGAAGCAGCATGGCCTCTGGGAGCCGAGCTGATGTGCTCCATGCTAACCATGCTCTCTTTTGATGCCCCATCTCTTTAGGCCACTGCGGAACAGATTCGACTTGCACAGATGATTTCGGACCACAACGACGCTGACTTTGAGGAGAAGGTGAAACAAGTGAGTGTGGGAGGGGAGGATGATGGCAGAGGGGATGTGCTGCTCTCCTCGTGCCCTGTGCTGCTGCGGCTCTCCTGGGCCCACTGACTGCAGCCCCAGAGCAGGAGGAGCAGCAGCATCCCAAGCCAAGGAGCTCATAGGCTACGCTGTGATGGGACCCTGACTCAGAAACTCCCACCTTCATTGCTGGGGATTTGCTGTGTTTGGGGGCACCACTAAGCTGGGAAGCTGGCAGCGCTGCCAAACCCTGGCATTTCCACGTGTTTTGGGATTCGACATGCTTGCCTCTGAGATCCATGTGGATGTTGGTGCTTCGTGGGCATGGAACACGCTGACTTTGGTGTTCTCTTCTCTACAGCTGATTGACATCACGGGGAAGAACCAGGATGAGTGTGTGATTGCTCTGCACGACTGCAATGGGGATGTTAACAGAGCCATCAATGTGCTGCTGGAGGGCAATCCGGACACGGTAGGGTTGGGTGCTGTGAATCTGGTGAGGCCAAATTCTGTGTCACCACACGTTTGGAGATGAAACGTACTGCAAAGTCTCGATAACAAGAGCCAGAACGAGTCACAAGTTGCACGAGTGGTTTGAGAAGTCTGGTTACCTCCTGGCTTCTTAATGCTGCTCTGCAGGGCTGCAGAAGGTGTGAGCATTGGCCAACAGGAGGGAGGGCAACAAACAACAGATGCTTCACTCCCTGCTCCTTCTCAATGGGGAGTTCTGTGTCTCTGGCTTAGCAGTCACCATTTCGGGGGTCTTCTCCCCATTTGTGTGCTGGTGTTGTTTTCTGTTGAGCTGGGCTTGGCTGCTGCCCCTCGTACAGGTGCTGTTGCTTCATGATGTCACACATTACCCCCTTTTTCCCTCCCTCTTTCTGAGCCATGAGCACAGGTGGATGCATTGGGCAGTGCTGCCTTCTGTCTTAGCACAGCTGCCTCTCGTTGCTGGGTGCTTTGCTCCTGCTGGCCCCAGCTGGGTTTGCTGTAGCACACAGGAAGGTTCTTGCTTTGCCTTCAGAGAGCCCTTCCCATTGAGCACTGAACAAAACTGCTGTTGGAAAATCCTTTTAGAAGGAGGAATGAGGTGAACGTGCCGCTTCTGGTCTGGGTTCAGCTGGAGTGGTGCTGATAAGGGATTTCCTGATAAGGGACAAACTTGTTAAAGACTCAAATGCTCTCACGCTGATGGAGGCAGCTCACCTCCTGAGCTCCTAACTCACTGTCCCCTGTTCCAAACAATGCAGGAGCTGTTGTGTTCTTCCCCTGAGTGAGACTGGGCTGAAAATGACACCATTGGAAGAACACGTTTCTGAGTTGTCTGAGCCACAGATAACAGTGGGGCATCAGAAGCCCTTTGGTTTGGAGGCACTTTGTGCTTCCAAGGATTTTTATCCCTGTCTCTGCATGCTGCCATCCTAAAGCAGCTCTGTGCTTCTCCACCAGTTACGTTTTCGGGTGTTTGTCAATGACCTGTGACTATTTTTAATTAATCTGACAGCGTGCAGCGTCAATTTAAGAACACGAGCCCATTGCAGGCTGTTGTGAAGTAAGTTCACGTGGGCAGTGGGGTGGAGGTGTGCTTTGTCCAGCAGAGCTTGGGGTGAGTTTTTTCACTCAGAAGGTGGTGAGGCACTGGAACAGGTTGCCCAAGGAGGTTTGGATGCCCCATCCCTGCAGGCATCCAAGGCCAGGCTGGATGTGGTTCTGGGCAGCCTGGGCTGCTGGTTGGTGACCTGCACACAGCAGGGGTTGGAACTGATGGGCATTGAGGGCCTTTGCAACCCAGGCCATTCTATGAGTTGAACTCACCTATGGGTAAATTGTGATGTTCTCCTCTTCATCCCATGGTCAGGGAGAGGTTTTGGGTTTTGAGAGAGCAATCCACCCTGAAACATTGACTGCAGAGCGCTCTGGAACGTTAACTTGGTTGTTCTGAGACTCGGGTTAACTGCTTTCTGTTTTTGCAAACCTTCAGCATTCCTGGGAGATGGTCGGGAAGAAGAAAGGCGTCTCGGGACAGAAGGACAGCGGACAGACAGAACCCAGTGAGGAGAGCAAAGAGAACCGGGAGAGAGATCGGGATTTCAGCAGGCGACGTGGAGGGCCGCCGCGGCGGGGCCGGGGTGCCAGCCGTGGCAGAGAGTGTATGCACCCACCTTTCCTTCCTCCATCACATCTCGGTGTGCTGAGCACTCTGTGCTCCCCTCTGTGCTGGGGAAATCACCCTCGTGTGGCAGCCTGCGTGGTGCTGCCCTGTGTGAGACGCATCCTTGGGTGATGCTCTCGCTTATGAGGTCACGGAGTGCTTGGTCCCCTGCACAGCCACCACATTCAGCTCTTGAGATCTGGTCCGGTGGTCTTAACGTGGTCTCTGTGTTGTTCTGTCTTGCAGTTCGGGGCCAGGAGAACGGGCTGGATGGTGGGAAGAGTGGAGGCTCTTCTGGAAGAGGCACAGAGAGAGGGAGACGGGGACGTGGCCGGGGCCGAGGTACGCACAGGGCTGTAGGCATGGGGAGGAGTGGTGAAGTCTGGACCTCTCTTAAGAGGGAGGCTGCCAAACTGATAAACTAGAGCTTGGTTTTTCCAATCTGACACTTAAACTCAGTGCCTGCGCGTTGCTCTAAGTGTGTTAGGAGCAGAAAGGAGTTCTCACATCTCAGCTGAGCTGAGTGTGGCTTTCCTGTGCAGAGGTGCCTGTCTGCAGGCAGGCAGGTTGCTTGTTAGGGTCTGGATTCTCCCCATCCCTGCCCGTGTGTCTCTGAGCACCATGCAAACCTTTGGCTTGGTTTTTAAGTGCTAAACAGCAGAAATTCATTCTCTTGCAAAATCTGTGCAGCTCAGGAGTTGTTGCTGAGGATGCACGCTGCAGAAATGAGAACCTGGGGTTCAGTTTTCTAGCTTTTGCCAGCTGGAAACTTCATCCGAGCCTGGCATCACTTATGGCTGATGGCACTGCCAGCCAGCTGAGGTCATTCGTGTACATGTGAAGACACTGCTGGAAACCCCATCAGCTCAGGGGGATCCTCAGTGCTTTCACATTCTGGGCGTCAGGACTCCATCTGTTGCTGGGATGTTTCTTTTCCCTGTGATGCAGCACTGTGTGTGTCTTACAGGTGGCTCTGGAAGGCGGGGGGGAAGATTCTCTGCCCAAGGCATGGGGTAAGTTCCACTGCTATAAACCACAGCAAAAATCCCAGCTTTGTGCATGAATGCTGCCCTTTGCCTCAATCTTGTATTGCTTTTTTACATGCGTAAAGTAAAAGTTGCATCACACTGGAATTTGGAAGGGCTGATGCAGCTGAAGCATCGCTCTGTGAGGCAGAGCTGTCTTCTGGCAATCTCTTAGCCATGTTAAAATGGGAATTAAATCAGCTGTGCAGAAAAAGGGATTGAAATCTTTCCTATTCCTGCCTGACAGAACTTTCAACCCAGCTGACTACGCTGAGCCAACCAGCACGGATGAGAGCTATGGGAATAGCAACACCAACACGTGGAACAACACGGGCAGCTTTGAGCCGGACGATGGCACGAGTAAGTGGGCCACACTCATCAGTGTGCATCATCTTTGGGAGATAAACCTTCAGCTCGTAGTTCTGATTACAAAGGCCACTTAATGCCAGCTGTTGAGGTAACAGGTGGACACTCAGAGCTGGATGTGCCATCAGAGACCTGGGAGCTCACACCTCACGTTTGTGTCCTCAGGAAAAGCCTTTTTTTAACAAACACGTGCAGCTCCTCCATGTGTTCACCCCCTGAGAACGTTGTTCTGAGCTCAGGTGTTGTCTCACTGTTGGTTTTTTGGGGGCGTTCCCCTTTTGCAGCCATTTCCCTCGGGCTGCTGTGGGGTGACACTGCCAGGTTTTGTTGTGGTGCCCTCGGGTTCCTCCTTAACAATATCCACAGATGTGTGGGGGCAGCGAGGTGGCTTCACCAGAGTCAAAATTTCACTGGTTGTCTTTTTTTTCTTTTCTTTTGTTTCAGGACTTGATTTCATTGGGGGTGAGGGCTCAAATTATCCCCGAAAATTTGACACTGCTCCTGGTACGATACATCCAGGTGCACCGGCTGCCCCGGATCCCTTTACTTTATAGCTCTTTTTCCAACCAACTTGAAATATCTGTGGATATGTCGTTCTCCTCTCTTAATTCGTTCACTTTAACGAGTTTTGACGCTTGTTCTGACCGTGCTTTTACTAATGCTGACACCTCAAATGTAAACTGGGAGAGGTTTAACCCTTTCCTCGCGGGTTCATGGAGCTCAGGTGCTGCTCTCGGCACCCACAGCAGCGCTGCACCCCCAGCGCTGTGACAGAGCCCTCCAGGAGCACAGGGCAGCTCAGCCCCAGCACTTTGTGATCCTGTGCTGCTCCCACACCTCTGCAGCGATCACCCCGCTGCGTTTTGCAAAATGCTGCTGCAGGGGTGCTTAGCTCTGCTCAGCTGCCTCAGTGCTTTCTGTGCTTACAGCTGGCCCTTGGTGAGCGGTGTTTGAGGGCTGCTTTGGCACGCTGCTCTGCCACGCTGCTTTTCTTCTAAGCAGAGCTGCCCCGTGGGTGGTGCGTGCTTTGGGGTGAGTGCCTGGGCATAGAATCATAGAATGGCCTGGGTTGAAAAGGACCACAGTGATCATCTCATTTCAACCCCCTGCTGTGTGCAGGGTCACCAACCGCCAGGCCAGGCTGCCCAGAGCCACATCCAGCCTGGCCTTGAATGCCTCCAAGTCAGGTCAGTCCTGTCCTGCTTTATTTCAGTCCTTGTGAAGCCAAGAGAGACTCGTGGGCTGTTCCACTTTGCCTTATTAAGGCTGCTGGGTGGCTGCAAGAAGGCCCCGAACTTCTGGGGTGTTTGTCCAGTTCCTCAGACACAGTCCTGCTGGTTTGGGTGTCAAAGCAGGTGCTCCTAGCAGTGCTGCAGCCATTCCTGAGCTCACAGCCCTTTGGCTGCTTTGCTCTTGGAAGTTATGAAAGGAGATGGAGCTGCTGGGACTTGAAGTGCTTCTGTTGTTCTGAAGCACCTCCAGGTCTGACCTCCAGGTTAACAATTAACTGCCACCAGCACATGGCTGCTGGCTGTGCCACTCTTGTGCCTTTGTCTGCATTCACACTGCTTTGAGGTGTGGGGCAGTTGGTGGTCAGACCTCCAACCGTTTGGGGTGGCTGCAGGTGGGGTCTGGGCTGCTCACCTCCCAGCTTAGAATAAGAGATCTTCTCTTTGGGAAGAGCCTTGAGCTCACAGTGGGATCTCTTGTTTTCCAGCAGTGCTTGCTGCAAACCCATGAGTGCACCGAGCAGCTGCTTTGCGTTGGGGCATATCATCTCTGCTAAACTACTTAAACCCCTTGTGCTCCAAGACAGAACAGTGGAGTTTTGCCTAAAAAATCCCAAAAGATGACACTGATATTTGCAAACCACTATTGATTTTCCTCTCCTTTTCCTGCTTTGAGCTTAAGGAGTGCAGCTGCTCCTTGAAGGCCTTCTGTGCAGGGCTGAATTCCTTTCTGAATTCCTTGTTGCTTTGCTTTTTGTCTTATTTCCCCCCAAAGTGAGCAAAAAGCAGAGCCCTGTGCTGCATTGCTTGCTGCATTGGGAAACTCTCTGTGGTGATCTGGGTGTGAGCAGCACAAAGCTCAGCTCCTCAACACCCCACTGCGCTCTGTGCTGATTGCTGTGAGCCCCTCCTGCTGCCTCAGTCTGGGGAGGAATGGGCTATGTGCCCTGAGGCTCCCAGCAGCCAAAGGAGCCGTGTTCTGTCCACATCTGTATCTCTAAATCCAACTTAAAATCAATCCAAGAAGGTTTCTTGGATCGCTTCAGTGCTGATTTGGTGCACCGAACTCCCCACCGGTAGATAAGCAGTTGTTTTGGCCCCGTGACTGAAATGTGAATGGGAAAACCTGTGTGCTTCCCCCAAAATCCAAGAGCCTGACGTGTCTTATAGAAGGATGTGCCATCCCCCATTCCCCACGTGCTGTTTGTGTGCCACCAGGGCCTCTCAGCTGCTGAAGGGGCTGATGGCAGCTCTGTCCTTGAGTGCCTCCAGGTTCCCCACTCTGGTGCTGTGCCTCCCCTGCTGATGCTGCCCTGGCACAGCAGTGGGTGGTTTAGCACAAGATTTGTGGGCAATGGAAAGTGCTCCCACTCTCCTCATTCCAAATTCTGAGTTGCCTGATGGGTTTGGGATCCCCCATGTAAAATTCAGCGTATGGAGCTTAACTTGTGGTGGGTGAGAAGGACTGAACACGCAGGAGATACAGCCGGGCAAAGCTTTTCCCTCCTGTGAATCTTGCTGTCTTGCAAATGGTGCTGTAATGGATTGTGTCTGAAATCTTGTGCTTTACTCTTTGATGCTTTAAGCTGCTGGCTTTGGCCATTTCTCTGAAACTGGCACATTTTCCTTTCCCTGAGCACACGTTTTGTGCAACGAGGCTTCAACGCTTTGTGGGGGAAAGGAAAGCAAGCTGAGCCCCAGAATGGTTCTGTTGCTCTGTGCTGTGGGAGGCCAAAGCCTGGTGGGAAACCTTACCTGGAGGAGCTCTGTCAGAGCTGCTGGGATCACAGCTGCTCGTGGGTGCTGCTGCAGGAGGGGGTCAGGAGAAGGGGCAGAGGGGCTTCCTTGCTGAGCTCCTTGTTCCGTTGGGTGCTGGGCTGTGCGCTGCCCTCCCCGCTGGCCCAGGGTCCCTTTGGTTCCGCTTAGCCTCACCATATGGGAACCTGCCCCTACGCCTGGGGTTGGGATCGGCTGCTTTGACTTCTGGTTGGCAAATAAAGTCCTCTCAGCTGCTTGCCAAGCCCCCCCGGTGCTTCCCTGGCTCTTGGAAGAGCTTTGCTGTACGCCTGACTTGTCTGCCTTCTGTTCCCCCTGTAGGTGCATGGAGGGCTGCGACGGAGGAGTGGGGCACGGAGGACTGGAATGAAGATGTAGGTACCCTCCAACCCCTCCCCTTCACATCCGTGTGCTGGCAGCTGCTGTCCTCTCTATGCACAGCAAGAGAAGCAGCACGGATTGCTCCTCTGCAAACTGCAGGCAGAGCCCAGGCTGTGATGAATGAGTAAATGTTGCTGCATCTGAGATGCACAGCTCAGGCAGCTTCTGTGTTCCATCAGGTCTCTGCTGGAGGAGAGGCTTCAGAGCCTTCTTGCCTTCAGCCTGTGTAATCTCTCAGCAGTTCCTCGCTGCTGTGATTGTTTTTAAACTCCTGCAGCTTGTCTGCTGGCACCTCCTCACCTCAGTTCAGATGGCACCTGTGGCTGAGCCCAGGGCCTCATTAATCTTTCCTTTTGTTTGCTTTTGACAAGCATTATTTTCTCTTTCACAATGTGAAGAGATCCTTTGCTCTCTGCTCCCATCACCCGAATGATTGCTGGAAGCCAAACCATCTGTCCAAAGCTTTTTCCCTTTGGCTTTTCCAGCAGTGTTTGCACCCCCCTGCGTGGTGGCATTTCCAAATCAATGCTGCACACCATCACTGCAAAGCACAGAAGACCCCAGCAGTTCTGGTGGGTTTGTGAACTGCAGGAAATGTGCAGAAGGATTTATTCCTGACTGGAGAAGCAAGGAATAATTTCAAGGCTGATTCTGATGGGAGCTAAATTGGAGAGGATCAGGCACTCGATTCCTTGAGTTGTTCGTGGCTGTTTGTCTCCAACACCTGTGTGCTTTTTGTGCAGTCCTGACGTGCTGGTCTGACTTGGGATTCTTTTTCCCTCTTTTCTCTTTCAGCTGTCTGAGACAAAGATCTTCACTGCATCCAACGTGTCTTCAGTGCCTCTGCCTACAGAGAACGTGACAATCACAGCTGGACAGAGGTGATGGCTCAAGGCAGTACCATGACATGCAGAGGGGGCACATGAGTCCCATCCCAGCCTAAGCCCTGCCAGCTAGATAGAAACAGCAGCTCTGAATAAGCTAACACAGACTGAAACATAGGGATTGAGTAAGGAGGTTTTGGGTCCATGTTCTGGCTTGGTTCTTCACTGGTTCTTCAGATTTTGGTTTTTTTTTTTCCATTGTTTGAAGTGTGGGTTCTATGAATGTAGATAAGATGCTGCCAGGCTTTGTCCCTTTGAGGCTGCTGATGTCAGCTGTGTAAAGTTGTGCAGATTTGTTGGATGTGTGAAATAAGAATCGTGGGGTTGGAGGTAGAACTGCTGTTGTAAAAGCAAGCGACGCGGGAGCTCCTGCTCACCTCAGTGGGTTCTCTTCTTTCCTCATCCAGAATCGACCTTGCAGTGCTGCTAGGAAAGACACCCTCTTCCATGGAGAATGAGTCAACAAACCTGGAGTCCTCCCAGGCCCCCTCCCTGGCACAGCCTCTGGTGTTCAGCAATTCCAAGCAGAGTGCGATGTCCCAGCCGCCCTCTGGGAACTCCTTCTCTCACCACAGCATGGTAAGGGGCCAGCACTTCTACAGGCAGTGCTTTCCAGGATGCTCTGTATGTTTGGGTGGGAAATACCAGCCTGGCACCTCCTTGCTGCAGTCCTCTGGGATGATTTGCTGGTCAGCTGTAGGTAGAGGCGTAGATCCCAATGCTTAATGCTCGGGATCGTTTCTGCCCTCTTGCCCTCTTCAGGCTTGAAAATGGAACGGTTTGAGGTGTGAAACTGTGTGGGATGACAGGGGTGAAGTCTCCCTGGTGGTGAGGAGCAGCAGGGTGTTGAGACCCACCTGCCCTGAGCCCAATTCCCAGACAGAGGAGACGCTGACTTTGTTGTTTCCATGCTGCAATTGCAGGTGAGCATGCTGGGGAAAGGGTTTGGAGACGTCGGGGAGGCCAAAGGCAGCAGCACCACGGGCTCGCAGTTCCTGGAGCAGTTCAAGACGGCCCAGGCTCTGGCCCAGCTGGCAGCTCAGCACAGCCAGCCAGGCAGCAGCACTGCTGCCTCCTCCTGGGACATGGGATCGGCCACACAGACCTCATCCCTCGTGCAGTACGGTAAGGGAAGCAGCTCTGCAGAGTTCTGTGAGCAGCAGAGTGGGGATCAGATCTTAAAGCAGTTTGACCGTTTGCCCCTCAGGTTCTCAACCGAGCTGAGTTCAGCTGGAGAAAAGTCAGGCACCTTTAGTGCTGGGCATAGGGCTGTGTAACAGGAGGTCTGCCAGCAGGCACCTGCACTGAATGGTTCTGAATACAAACACTTGTCAGTGCCACCTCACTGCTGACCTGATGTATCTTTCAAAGGAATGTGATTCTGGGGGCTGTTTGATGCCAAGAAGTAACTCTACCTCTGGGCTGGCACGAAGGAGTAAAGGCTGATTAAGAGAAGCTCCTGCTTCTTAGATGAGATGCTGAGCCCTGCTGCAGCTGAGCACTGTGCACTTTATTTCTTGCTGTAGCGAAATGGCTCTGGTTCAAATCTAAGCTGAATTAAAAATTGAGCCCTGTCCTGGCTGCAGTCGGTGTTGGCAGCTCCTGGCCTCTCCAGACAAGGAGCCACAGAGGAGAGCATCAGGCAGAACAGGAGTTGTGTATTAATACGCTGCAGTTGTGCAGGGCTGGGGGTGGGCAGCCCAGGCAGCAGCATTGCTCGTGGGGGAAGGAGCAGACAGTGAGCACAGCAGGGGAAGGAAGCAGCACCAAACCTGTGCCAGGCAGGCTCGCAGTGCCTCCCTGCAGGAGGATGGAGGAGTTCTGCTTTCTGAGCTTGCTTTGTCCCACGGAGGTGGTGGAACGAACTCGGGGAAGAGGGGCTTAAAAATCTCAGTGTGATGCTGGTGAAAGTATGGAGGTGGAAGTGGGGAGGCAGGGATTCTCTGCTCCCTGATGTTGAGAGGCCCCAGCAGTGCTTCTATTTTTCAACGTCGGACCGTGCTTTACTTCTAAGGAAATTAATCCTAATTTGATGCTTTCTCCTCTCTGGTAGATCTCAAGAACCCAACAGACTCCTCTGTGCACAGTCCCTTTGCCAAGAGGCAGGCCTTCACGTCCACTTCCACGATGATAGAGGTGTTCATGCAGGAGAAGCAGCCTGTGGTGACAGCCTCCACCACCGTGCCGGCGCCGCCGTCTTCGCCGCTGCCCAGCAAAGCCAACCCCGTTCCCCAAATGTCCCCGGGCTCCTCAGACAACCAGTCCTCCAGTCCCCAGCCTGCACAGCAGAAGCTGAAACAGCAAAAGAAAAAAGCATCGTTAACATCAAAGGTGCAGGGCCTTCCTGGTGTTGGATTGCCTGTTTCTGGGGTGATGGAGGGAGGGCTCAGCCTTCCGGGGTGGCAAAGAGAAACTGGGATTGGGGATGCTAATGTCATTTTGCGTGCTGCTTTTGGGGAGTGATTGAGCATCTCTGTTCTCCCCTTGCCTTGCAGATTCCTGCGCTGGCGGTGGAGATGCCTGGCTCAGCAGATATCTCAGGGTTAAACCTGCAGTTTGGGGCATTACAGTTTGGTTCAGAGCCTGTTCTCGCCGAGTACGAATCGACGCCCACGACGAGCGCTGCTGTCAGCCAACCTCAGAGCAGCCTGTACACCAGCACTGCTAGGTGAGCACCCTGGGGAGGGAAATGGGGCACCCCAGCTTCAGGAGCTCACCTGCAGGCTTGTAGCTATGCTGCATACTAGTAGACCCTTGCTGACTCTGCCTGTAGTCGCAAAGGGGGGACAAGGTATGCAACAGCAAAGCACGAGTTGCCAGCAGGCTGTTCTGGGCAGCTCTGTGACTGATCAGCCTCTGGTGCTTGTACAGAAAGCAAATGTTTCCTGCTTCAGTTAATTCTGCTGGAAATCCTACAGGGGAATCCCCAGCGCAGCTGCTCCTTGCTCCTGGTGAGCAGGTTTGTGCTTCCCTAGCGTGGGAGCGTAGGGCAGTTTGTGTATCTACAGACAGGGATAGAATGCCAATCCTATTTTCTTCTGGGCTGGGTCATTCCTTGAGTGCTGGGAGCTGAGTGGTGACAGTTGTGACACTTAGAGCAGAGCAGTGTGAGGTGGGGCTGCAGCTCAGAGCATCTCTTTTCTGGGTCTGCTTCTGTGCTTGGTTTGTTTGGCTGCTCTGTCTGCCCCCTCTGTGGTCCATGGGGCTCTTTGCCCTGAAGATCTGAAATGGAGAAGCCTGCAGTTTGTGTCAGCAGCTTTTATAGGAGGGCTGTAAGGAGGAAAACAACCTTTTTTTTTTGTTGTTCTTTCTAGTGAATCTTCATCCACAATTTCGTCCAATCAAAGCCAGGAGTCTGGTTACCAGAGCGGCACAATACAGACAGCAACATTTACCTCCCAGAACAGCGCTCAGGGACCACTGTATGAACAGAGATCCACCCAGACGAGGCGATACCCAAATTCCATCTCCTCCTCGCCCCAGAAGGACCTCACCCAGGCCAAGGTAGGAAGGCAGCTTCACTCACCCTTTGTGCTGAGTAAGTGCGGTGTACGAAGTGCTGCCTCAGGGGGAGCAGAGTGCTCAAGCAAGCATTCTGTGCAACTCCAGCTCACCACGTGGATTGTGGCCACACTGAGCTCCTGCTGACTGTACCAGAGCTCTCAGTTTGTTGCTCACCTGGGACAGGGCCAGTGGGGGTTAACGGTGGTGAAGTTGATTGCTGGCCACGCTTATGTCATGAATGAGCCCTGCTGCAGGGTGACAACCAGGCGAAGGCTTTAGTTTGGTCTTACTGGTTTGATTCTTGCATGCTGCACAGATTCAGTAACATCCACTTTGGTAGTGTGCCTCTTTCACAGTTGAGGGAGGGGAGGGTGGGCAGGGGTTGACCCTGGATTGCCTCTGGGATGAACAGCTGCAGTGCTTGACTTTGCTTTTCTTCCTCAGAATGGTTTCAGTTCCGTACAACCCACGCCATTACAAAGCACGCAGGCTGTTGAAGGTAAGAGTCTGGCAGTGCAGTGGGTGTCCTGAGCCACTCAAACTGCTTTTGTATTTGCTTTGGGTGAACAGCTTCATCTGGATTAATAGCAAGGCCTTTCTGTGCTGGACTAATTGTTGCTACTTGTGCTATTTGCGTACCTTGAAATATTCAGCTTTCTGCTGATAATTCCACCAAATCATTAATGAGTCACTCGTAATATCTTCACCCTGATTACAATAATTTACTCCGTGAGAGGCGCCTCATTTGTAGGGCTTGAAGCTCTTTGCAATGACCCTGTGGAGGTTTTGGGGCACAGTGAGATGTAGAACACAACGATGCTCACAAGCATGGAAATGGTTGGCAGCAGCGAGGGAAGCCCCAGCTCTCCCTGCTCCTCTAAATGAGCCCTGACTGATCCTCACTGCTGCAGTGCCCTCCAAGAGCTGCTGGAAGCTGCCTCTAACCCAAAGCTCCGTGTTCGCAGGTGCTACCGGCCCCGCAGTGAAGTCTGATTCCCCCTCTGCTCCCAGCATGACGCCTCTCAATGACGGCGTGTCTGCGGCGTCGCTGCTGAGCACAGCCAGCCAGCATTCGACAGCTCTGAGCAGCCTGAGCCACAGCGAGGAGCTGCCCAGCACCACGGCCGCCCAGCTCAGCAGGTGAGCCCAGGGAAACAGAGATCTAGTAGGCAAAAAGTGCCTCGTGCAGGGGGAAAGGCGTGGAGGCAATCAGTCCTATCCAAAGGTGCCTCCTTGGGGAGGTGTGGGTCCGCCTGGAGCTGCTTGGCTATTGCTGCAGCCCCAGCAACAAACACGTAGATATCCAGTTAGATGAGAGGAGGGGCTGTGCTCTGGCAGTTCCTTCCTCTCAGGAAGCAGGCGAGCCCTTTCCTTCAGGGTAGTGCAGGCCTTGTGGGTTTCTTGGCATCTGCATTGGGATGAACTGCTTCAGACAGTCAGATAGGAAGGGGATCTGGCCTGGTGCTGCCAGCAGAGGCTTTTGCACCTTGGTTTAACAGCCCTTCTCCTCCTCCTGCAGTACGTTACCCACCCAGCAGAACAGTCTGTCCTCATCCACATCCTCTGGGCGAACATCAACTTCAACTCTTCTGGTGAGTGTGGGTCTGCTGGAGCATTGCACCCCTTTATTTCCACCCATGCACCTCTGGCTGAAGGCTGTTGACCCCCTGCCCACATCAAACATAACAGCAGCTTCACACCAGCCTGCAGTAGTTCTTAAAAATGCCCCAGAGCTGGAACCAGGTTTGCTAGAGCAGCTCCAGCTGATGGAGTGGCACCATTCAAGCACGCTGCTGGAGCTCCTGCAGCTGAGCTCTGTGCTGTTGGCTTCTGCAGCAGAATAAACCTCCCTGCTGCAAGCATGGTGTTCAGCCCCGCTGCTCCCAGCAGGCACGTGTTGGGGCACAGCTGCCTGAGTTTGGAAACGTTCTGGTTTGGCTGCTCTCACATCTCTGGACTGAAGCCAGATGCAGAGCAGGTTTCCTCGTAGCCTGCAGCAGCCGGGTTCACTGCAGGCTCTTGGGAGTGTGTGTGTGTGTGTGTGTGTGCAGACAGCAGTGCAGTGCTTTGCATCAGCTGCATCCTGCAATATTTCTGCAGCCAGTTACGTCAGCCTGGTCCCGTAACTCTTCCTTTCCTTCCCCAGCACACAAGTGTGGAGAGTGAAGCCAGCCTCCATTCTTCTGCTAGCACTTTCTCCACCTCCTCCAGCACGGTGTCGGCTGCCCCGCCAGTCGTAAGCGTTTCATCCAGCCTCAGCAGTGTCAGCAGCCTGGGCCTCAGCCTCAGCAGCAACTCCACGGTGACAGCCTCCACTCGCAGCTCCGTGGCGACGACATCAGGTGCTTCCCCTGCTGCTGAATGGAGGGAGGCTCCAAGAAACAGTTTCTGTTGTCGGCTTCTCTGTTTGACGTTCCCTTTCTTTACCTTTTGCAGGAAAAGCCCCTCCCAACCTCCCCCCTGGAGTCCCACCGTTGTTGCCTAACCCGTACATCATGGCTCCAGGATTGCTACACGCCTACCCGGTGAGTGGGGCCTGTGGCACTCTGTTCTTCCTGACTCCAGCTGGCAGGGAGAGGTTTAACCTGGTTCACCGTATGACCAAAAACTGGTGTAGCATCAGGACTGAAGAGTTTGGAGCTGCTGTTTTCCATCACAGCTTTTAGGGAACGGCCCTTCGGACAGAGGTTAAGGGAAGTCTGGAGCTGTGTTGTAGTGTGACAAAAGTCAAACATGACAAGGGAAGCAATGCCACAAAGCGTGGGGTGGTGTCACAGCTTTCCTCTGAAGGTGAAGACAGATTTGGGTGTTGCAGTTGCTTCTGGAAGAGAGCTGTTGGATGCCTCTGCAGTCTGAAGCAGTGCTGCCAGACATTGGTGTTCTCTTCCTCCCAGCAGCTCAGAGAAACTCTTGGCAGTGCCAGCCTTGCAGCAGTGACTGCTGGCTGCCTCATCCTTGATAATGGCGTGGGCCCTGCTCTTCTGCTTCCAGCTTTATCTGACATTAACCTGAACCTTGGGTCAATTAGATAAATGACTTTATCTGCTCCGTGTCTCTAACATCACCTCCTGCTCTTTTTTCTAGCCACAGGTGTATGGATATGATGACCTGCAAATGCTCCAGACGAGATTCCCATTGGTGAGTGCTGAAGATGGGCACAGGCAGCAGGCTGGGAGCTGAAGAGGTCTCCCCTCTTTGGCAGGAGGGCAATGAGTCACTCCTTTGTGTGATCCCTTTTTTTTTTTTTTAATTCCTTTGGGAATTAACAGCAGTTGTTCATTGTTGTATCAGTGGCTGTGGGGCTAAGGAGCTGCAGCAAGCAGAGCTGTTCTGTCCAACAGCGGTGTGAGGAGCTGATGTAGAGCTTGCCTCTGATCCTGGAAAGAGGCAGTAACTGAATATTTGAGGATGGTTTTTATTTAGAAAGTGGGACGCTGTCCCTCGTGCTGTGAAGCGGTGGGGAAGGCACAGGCAGTTCAGGGATTGCACACCAGTAGACCTTGTCTGGTTGTTCCTGTAGCCAGATGAGGGGGATGGTGAGTGCAAGAAAAACCTGGGGTTGTGCAGGCTGAGGTCAGCCTCAGTGTGACTGATTGAGCTGCCATACTCTGACATGTGCGCCTGGAATCCCTGCTTTTCAAAACACAGCTGCTTTGCATCTTCAAACAGAGCTTACAAAACTTCTCTTTTATCCTTCAGGATTATTACAGCATCCCGTTCCCTACGCCCACCACCCCACTGACTGGAAGAGATGGCAGCCTGAGCAGCAATCCGTACTCTGGTAGGGGAACGGGGCAGTGAGCAGCAGTTTTGCTCTGAACTTCTGTGTGCTTAAGGAATTGTTGGTGTGGTGGATCTCTCCTTTTCCAGCGCTGCTTCCCCCCTGCTTCAGCAGCAGGAGCTCTTCTGTGCAGATGTGCTTTGGCCCGGCACGCTGGGGCTGAAATCCCAAGCTCAGAGTTCAGCACCGCTGCATGCATAATTTGCCAACTGAACATTGGTGATAATTAATGTCTGTGGCTCCCCCAGCCTTGCCTTTGAGCTGGGACAGCGCTGAGAAATTCACTGGCTTACTGTGTGAGCTCTGAATGGGGAGAGTGTTGGCACGAGAGAGCCAAGCAGGTGCTCCCAAAGAGGAGCAGAGGGGGGACTGCCTCGGCCCCACTGCCAGCATGGGATGGGGAGAGGAAGCGATGCTTCCAAGTGTTCCCTGTGGGCTGCTGGACCTCTGCAGCGTTTGGGTCAGTGCCACCAGGCAAGAGAGAGGGAGGTGAGAGCTGTGCTTGTAGAAAGGGGCCATTCACACACCCTCAGCTGGAGGATGGTTGGCTCTGCTCCTCGGCAGGAGCTGCTTGCTGGTAGGATGGGGTGTAGGACAGGGCCCCCCAGCTGCTGTGCTTGGGGGCTGTGCTTGGGGGTGACCTGGATGCGCAGAGGGAGCCCAGGGCTTGCTGCAGCACCCTGATGGTGGGGTTTGTGCAGGCAGCACTCAGCACACAGCTCAGCTCCTCAGCCCTGCGGTGGTGTGAGGGCAGCAGTAGGCAGAGCAGCTGTCGCTTCACACAAGGGCTGAGGGCTTCAACTGTGGTGCTTCTGCTTTTGCAGAGGGGTTGGGTTCAGTGCCAGCAGCAATGCTGCATCACCTGTGGGCTGAGCTGGAGTGCAGGACTTGGTGCGGCCGTTCCTCAGCCTCCTTCCCTCTCTGCTGTAGGTGACTTAACAAAATTCGGCCGAGGCGACGCCTCCTCCCCTGCTCCTGCAACGACTTTGGCACAGCCTCAGCAGAGCCAGACCCAAACCCACCACACCACGCAGCAGACGTTCCTGAACCCAGCGCTGCCTCCTGGCTACAGTTACACCAGTCTGCCGTACTACACAGGGGTACCAGGGCTCCCCAGCACCTTCCAGTACGGGCCCGCCGTGTTCCCTGTGAGTTCCCTTGAGGCAGGGCGTGGGGTTTGGCTCAGGAGGGCGATGCGATGCAGCGCAGCCTCTTCTCACTCTACCCCTCTCCTTTCCTTAGGTTGCTCCTACCTCTTCCAAGCAGCATGGTGTGAATGTCAGCGTCAACGCATCAGCAACCCCTTTCCAGCAGCCCAGTGGCTATGGCTCTCATGGATACAGCGCTGGTAAGAGACCTGCAGGGGCATCCTGCTGCTCAGCAGGCTTGGTTTTCTTTCTTTGACAGAGCTTGTTGGCAGTCTCACCGGCTGTGCAAGTGGCTCTGGGGCCTTCGCTCACTTCACCTCTGAATTTTTTCCCTTATTGGTTGGTTGGTTGTTCATGGGAACATGTTTAGCTCCTGCTCTTGGCATGGCGTTTGGAGGAAAGAAGAGGAAACCTGTAGCAGCAAACCTGCTGCGTGCTTTGGGTCTCACTGCTCAGCGTTGGGCTGATTGTGAAGGGCCTGCTTTGGCTCTGCCTTGATGATGGCCTTTAGATTCCAGCTGTGCCTTTTTTTTCACTGCATTAGAGCCCTTTAGAACTCCTTTTCTCTCTTTGCAACGATACCTCAGCTCTGCAGCAGGTCGCCTGATGTAGCTTACAAGGAAAGCAGTACGCGAGTCGGGTCACCCTCCCTGCCATTGCCTGTTTTGTGGCTGAGGAGCTCATAGCCCTTCCTGCTGGGGTTGATTTCATCGCCTCCCTGCTCTTCAAGTTACTCTTTTCTGGGCTTTTTGGGGGGAAAGGGTGCATCTCTGGGTGGCACCAGGCCCCTACATTTGTTTCTAGAAGCTTCCAGAAGCTGCTGTTATCCACAGCAAGGAAACTTGTGCTTGTACAAGCACCCTGCAGCTCCTTGGGTGATGTCTCCAAACCTCACGTGACTTCCAGGCCACTCTTTGCCCCTCAGTGCTGCTGAGCCCTGACACTCCTGTTTCCTTCTGCCAGGTGTATCTGTGACATCCAGTAACACAGGCGTGCCGGACATCTCGGGCTCTGTCTACTCCAAAACTCAGGTGGGTGCCATGCTGTGGCTGCGTGCTGCTTTGCTGGGAAGCAGGATGGGGGAACGTGGCTTCCCTCGTGAGGAGGGCTCTGTCCTTGGAGCAGCTGGACGGGGAGAAGGGAAACACGTGGCCCTTCCCAAATTTAAAGCAACTCTGAGCCTGGGGGGGGGAGGGTGGTGGTTGGAGCATCGCTCCCTTCTCTGCACCAGGCACTGACTTTGCTTTGCGTGGGTAAGGGGCGTGGGGTTTTTCAGCCCAGTGCTCCATCCTCACTCTGCTCTTCTCCTCTCAGCAATCCTTCGAGAAGCAGGGATTTCACACTGGAACCCCGGCAGCCTCCTTCAACCTGCCTTCAGCGCTGGGCAGCGGCGGCCCCATCAACCCCGCAACGGCAGCCGCGTACCCCCCGACCCCCTTCATGCACATCCTCACCCCGCATCAGCAGCCCCATTCGCAGATCCTCCACCACCACCTGCAGCAGGACGGGCAGGTAAGCTGCCCCCAAGACCCCCGGGGGTCTCCGTACCCCTCAATGGGGCATCTCTAGGGCTCTGGCTCCCCCCCCTTCTCCCTCCCTCCCTCACGCCCCGCAGCGGACACACGCGGTGACACGCACATGCACATACACACAGGGCCGATGAGGACGAGGTGAGGAAGGCCCGGGGTGCGCTCCGCTGGGGGGTACTCGGCACAGCCCCTTGCAGCAGGGCTGTACCAGGTACGGTCGGGTAGTGCCCCTGCACGCAGACACACGCCTGGTCCATCCTGACCTCCCGGTCCTCGGAGTGGCGGCTCCGCAGGCCGGCAGAACTCCTCTCCACAGCCACGACCCCGCCGTAGCTTGCAGGTCTAACCGTGGATTTCTATTGTCATAGTTTGTCCCTTTATTTTTACATATCCTGGTACTGCAACAGCTTCCATATTTGCAGATGATACTGTGCTGCCAACGCCAGCAGGAAGATCAGGTAATGAACCTCTCTGATGATAATGCATTGCACTTGCCCTGGGGTCTCTCCCCGCCCCTAAGGCCCCCCAGGCTCACGTAGCCCCCTCCTTCTCCCCGTGGCCCCGCCAGGCCCGCAGTCAGGATGTGCACACACACACAGCCGCGCACAGACAACACACACTCCGTGCTCAACCCCTTCCCCCTCTCTCCCCCTCCCCGCTGCCCCCTGTGCTGGTTGGGGGTGGCCGGCGGCGCAGCGCCGCGCTCTGCAGCCCCACGGGGCCGGCGGTGTCACCCAGCAGAGCCGCTGGGATGGAGCTGCTGGGACGGGGACCCCCTGCTAACCCTCCTCCTCTGCTCCTTGCCCCCCTCCCCGCAGAGCGGCTCCGGGCAGCGCAGCCAAGGCAGCTCCATCCCCCAGAAATCCCAGGCCAACAAGTCTGCCTACAACAGCTACAGCTGGGGCACCAACTGAGCAGGGCGGCCCCGACCCACCAATTGCTTACGACAAGAACCCCACGAAGCGACGCCGACCGAAGTGGGAGGAGGAGGAGGAGAAGAAAAACCCCCAGGGGCAGCGCCGGCCCCGGGCAGGGCAGGGCGGGCGGCTCCGCGTTGTCTGTTTTCAGCCACCTTTCCTGTTGTATGTAATATAGAATTTGTATTTTTTCTTTTATTTTTTTTTTTTCTCTCCCCTCCCCTTCTTCTCTCTTTCTCTCTCTGCATTCAGACTCTGACCCGTTTGCCGTAGGGGCCTTTTTTGGTTTGTACTCCTTCCCCCCCTCCCCTCCTTCCCCCCCATCCCCCCCTTCTCCCGCTGCCCCTCGGACCCAAAGGAGTGGAAGCTGCGCGCCGCCTACAGCAAACCCCTTATATTAGGAATAAGAGCAGTAATTGATATGAACAGCATTGTAAGATGAATTAGTTGAAGTGTTTTTTTTGTACCGTGTTCTAAATTTAATGGATAAATGTGTCTTGTATATAAAAACAAAAACCCCAACGCCGGCCCCGAGTCCTCATTTCCGCGCCTGCCCTGCCCCCCCTTCCCCCCCATTGGGGCCCCCTCCTCCCTGTTACTTTTTGGTCTTTTTTTTTTGGTTTGTTTTTCTTTTTTTTTTTTTTTTCTATGCAGTCCAGCTCCTGTATTTTTCAGTTCAGCTGCGGGCTCCTTCCTAAAGAGAATAAAGGTCACAAAGTGCTGTGTGGTATCTGGAGTGCTTTGAGCCTGCTGGGAGTGCTTCCCCCTGCCTTTTCCCCACCACTTTTCCAG
The DNA here is from genome assembly GCA_037305975.1 of Chrysolophus pictus. NCBI lineage: Eukaryota > Metazoa > Chordata > Aves > Galliformes > Phasianidae > Chrysolophus > Chrysolophus pictus. The sequence continues at coordinate 2,507,193 of CM074600.1, read as the reverse complement.
CATTATTCCCTTATTTAGGATCACTTTCAGTCCCCCCGTTTCCCCCCCCATCTGTCCCCCCAGGGCGCTGGGGCATCCCTACGGGCCCTTCACGACACCCAGCGGCGCTTTACGGCATTGCGCTTCACGACACCCCGCGGCGCTTTACGCCATTGCGCCTCAGGGCGCCCGGGGACGCTTTATTACCCGGCGGCGCTTTACGGCCTTGCGCCTCACGACACCCCGCGGCGCTTTGCGGCATTGTGCCTCAGGGCGCCCGGGGACGCTTTATTACCCGGCGGCGCTTTACGGCCGGCCCTGCGCTTCACGACACCCAGCGGCGCTTTACGGCCGCGGCCCGGTCGTGGCTGGCGGCGGCGGCGGCGCTTTGCGGCCGGAGCGCGATGAGTTTTTACGACGCCTTCCGCGGCTTCTTCGGCTTCCCGGGGCGCGGCAGGTACCGGCCTCGGCCCCGTCCCCCCCGCTACCTCCCGTTATCCCCTCGCTATCCCGCTCTGAGCGCCGCGTTCCGCAGGCCCCGGGACCCGCTGTTCGGAGCGCCGTGGGACGAGGATGAGGACGAGGAGGAGGAAGCCGAGGCCCCCCCCGGGCCGCGCCCCCCCGATGATTTCGCCTTCGGCTTCGGCTTCAGCCCCGGCGGCGCCTTCGAGGAGCTGCTGCGGGACATGGGCGAGCTGCTGGGGGCCTTCGGGGGGGGCTGGGCCGGGCTGCCCCCGGCCTTCGGCGGGGAGCGGGGTTGGGGGGCGCCCGGCGGAGCAGCCAGGCCCGGGCTGACCCCGGCGCTCCCCGCCGAGCCCCCCCTGCCCGGACCCGGCGCGGGGCGGCCGCTGCGCGACTCCATGCTGAAAGAACCCGAGGGTCCGGCCCGGCAGTGGGAGCCGCGCGGGGCGGTGGGTGAGGCGGAACCGGGAGGGGGGGGCGGTGGTGGCTGGGGCTCCGCTCACCGCCTCTCCTTTGCCCTGCAGCTGGAGGAGCCCCCGCCGCCCGCGCCGGGACAGAAGGAGGATCGCGGTGGGTGAAGTCGGGGGGTGGGGGTTGGGCTTGCCCCCCCCCCCCCGACCGCGCTCTCACTGCTGCTCCCTGCAGACTTGGACTCCCAGGTGTCCTCGGCGGGGCTGGGCACCATCCTGCGGCCCCAGCAGCCGCGCTCCTACTTCCAGAGCGTCTCCGTCACCACAGTGACGCTCCCTGATGGGGTGAGAGCCGCCCGGAGCCGCGCGGTGTGGGAGGGCCGGGAGGGGCTGGGAGGACGCCAGGGCTCATAGAGCCGCGGGACGGTCGGAAGGTTGGGCCTTAAAGATCACAGAGCCGTGGGATCACCGTTGGGTTGGGTTGGAAGGGACCCCCAGCCCCGCTCCTGCCGTGTGCCGGCGGCCCCCCAGCAGCTCAGATCCCAGAGGAACGGGGCACTCACAGCTCTGGGTGGCAGCGTCACATCACATCTGACCCAAATCCCTCCTCTGTTCGTTTCAAGCCATTCCCCTGTCCTGTCACTAGTCCACCCCCTGTCCTGTCACTCACACACGGTCGCTCTCCTCCTGTTTCTAAGCCCCCTTTAAGTACCCAAAAGCTCTCCCTGCTGTGAGGGTGCTGGGCCCCACTCACAGTGCATTCCCCTGCAGGCAGTGGAGGAGCGCCGCACGGTGCAGGACAGCCAGGGCCACCGTGAGACGACCATCACCCGCCGGAGGGGGGACCAGGCCTTCATCACCACCACCAAGGAGGACGGGCAGAGCAAAGACTACCGGGAGGAGGTGCTCAACATGGATGACAGTGAGTGCAGGGTCGAGGGGGGGCAGAGGGGAGCGCGTCTGTGCATTCTGAATGAGCCCCCGCTGCCCTGCAGGGGAGCTGGCACAGTTTGCAGGCACGTGGCCGCAGCGTGATGAGCTCCTCACCCCTCCCAGGAGCGACTCCTCATCCCTGCTGGGCAGCTTCTTCCGCCGCTGGTTCTCCAGCTGGTAGCTGCGTGAGGAGCACGGGGTGGGGGCTGCCCTGTCGTGTGGGGGCGCGTGGCAGCCCCCTCTCATTGCCCCTGCTCTGTGCAGGTGAGGCTGGGATGGGGGCTGCCCCCCGCTGCGGCACCTCACTGCATCGTGGGGGTGAAGCGTGTGTGTGTGTACAGAGAAATAAAGTCTATTTATGCTAACGGCATCGTGTGAGGCTCCTTGGGGTGCTGGGACCCCGTGCTGGGAGGTGGGGATCCCGCTGCAGTTCTGGGGGGGGGGGCACATATGCTCACTGCCCTCCTTCCCACCTTATCTCCCCGGTGCCACGTTAACACCTCTCCTGGGTGCTCTCAAGGCCTGGGAGCCTTTCCAGGGGCTTTTCATTAGTGCTGCCTGCGGCCGTGGCTGGGCCAGGAGCTGGCAAGAGACAAGGGCCCTCCAGATGGGCACCTCCCACACCAGGATGTGATCGTGTGGGCGAGGAGATCCTCCAGTGTGGGTGGAAGTGGGGACGCAGCCGCTGCCCACAGCCCCACGCGGGACTCTGGTCCCTGCCACGCGTCTCCCAACTGCAGCACGTGGCCCTCATTGGTTTAAAGTCTGAGTGTTATCACCCACCCCAGCCTGGGGCTCATAAAATCAGGCAGCGAAGCAGCCGGTGCCGCTGCTGCTGCCCGCGTCCTGCCGGTGCCATGGGCTACGTGTCCTTCGTGAAGAGGACCCGAGTGCTGCTCAGCATCCAGAACCAGCTGGCACGAGAGTGCCTGGCCGAGCTGCTGGCTGTCTTCATGCTCATTGTGAGTGGGGTGGGGGGCTGTAGGGGGGGAGGACCGGGGTAGAGGGAGCACGGGGCAGACACCACTGGGGTCCCACAGCCCTGCAGCTGTGCTGTGCCCACCAGGGGCTGCCTAGGGGTGAGGGGGCTGTGCTGGGATTGTGGTGACCCCAAACCTGCTCACCTCTGGCTGCGATTCACCACGGCCCAACTCACCCTTTGCTGCTGCTGTTGCTGCTCTGTGATTCTGTGATTCTGTGATGAGGCTGCGGGCGCTGCCACGTGTGCGCAGGGTCGGGCACTGCGTGTCTTCACACCTCCACCCCTGAGGCAGCCTTGAGACTCCGCGGCCTTGGGACTGAAACCAGCAGCAGTGAACGTTGGCCAGCAGTGCCCCCCAGCCCTGAGGTTTCCCTGCAGCAGCATGTGACTCAATTGCTGATAATTTCTTTTACTCATCACTGAGTACGTGAACAATGGCACTAACTGCCTCCCTGCTGCCCCGTGCTGCACAGAGAGCTGGAGCCGGGCAGTGGGTGCAGGCAAAACCACAGAGATTGAAGAGGCACCAGAGCAGCCCTTGGCTCCGTGCTGCCCTGCGCCCATCCTGCAGAGGGACACAGCTATGGGGAGCGGGTGCTGCGTGGGGCAGAGCGTGGGGCTGGCTGCAGCCGTGTCCCTGTCCCGCAGCTGATCACGCTGGGCGGTGCAGCACAGATGGTCACCAGCTCCGGGACCAAAGGGAACATCATCACCTCCTCGCTGGCGGGCGCGCTGGCCGTCATGGTGGCCATCTACACAGCGGGGGGGGTCTCTGGTAAGGCTGGGGGCTCTGCAGCTCCACGAGGGGCTCTGCTCCGCACCCCCAGCATCGCTCCCAGCCCCTCTCCTGCCACACTGCAGGGGCTCACCTCAACCCGGCTTTCTCCCTCTCCATGTCCCTGCTGGGGCAGCTCCCGTGGTGGAAGTTCCCCATCTTTGTGGCCGTGCAGACCTTCGGGTCCTTCATCGCCGCCGCCGCCGTCTACGCTCTGTATTACGGTACAAAGAGCCAGCAGTGGGGCAGTGGGGTGGGCACGCAGCCGGGGGGGCTCCGCTGCTGCACGGCTCTGCCCCGCAGATGCCATCTGGTCCTACAGCAACGGGACCCTCACCGCCTCCGGGCCACGGGAGACGGCCTCCATCTTCGCCACGTACCCCGCTGAGCACCTCTCCCTTCCCAATGGCTTCCTGGACCAGGTGGGTGCCGGCCCTATAGCCCACCAGCCCCACGTGGCTCCAAACGGCCCCACGCTGAGGCCGTGCCGCCCGCAGGTTCTGGGCACGACGGTGCTGATCGTGGGCATCTTGGCCATCACTGACACCCGCAACCGTGCCGTGCCGCGAGGCCTGGAGCCGCTGGCCGTGGCGCTGCTGGTGCTCGCCATCGAGGTTTCCATGGGCTCCAACTGCGGCAGCCCCATGAACCCCGCACGGGACTTCGGCCCGCGGCTCTTCACGTTGGCAGCAGGGTGGGGCACCGAGGTGTTCAGGTGGGTGCTGGGTGTGGGGCCGGGGGGCAGCGTTTGGATGCTCCACACCCACGGCTCCGCTCGCAGCAGGGGCAGCGCGTGGTGGTGGGTGCCGGTGGTGGCCCCGCTGGTGGGGGCCGCGCTGGGCACTGCGCTCTATCAGCTCTTCGTGGCCTTCCACCACCCCGAGGAGGAAGAGGAGGACGGCGGGCGAGCACGCAGGCAGACCAAGCACTGACAGCCCCGAGTGCTGGGGATGAGTCCATTAAAGAGCCGAGCCGCGGCTGCCGCGTGTCCGTGCCGTGGGGCGGCGGGCTGGGAGGGGGGGCTGGGGGCTGCTCCCCGACGCCCGAACATCTTTATCAATGATACCAATGAGGGAATCAGGTGCACCCTCAGCAAGTTTGCTGATGACACCAAGCTGAGAGGTGCGGGTGACATGGCTGCCATGCAGAGGGACCTCGGGGGGCTGGAAAGGTGGGACTGGGTGAACGTAGTGAGGTTCAACACGGCGAAGTTTGGCAGGAAGAATCCCAGGCATCCACACAGACTGGAAGGAGCAGCCATCGAGAGCAGCCCTGCAGGGAAGGACCTGCGGGTCCTGAGGGGTGAAAAGCTGAACGTGAGGCAGCAGGCTGTGATTACAGCTGGGAAAGCAAATGGGATCCTGGGCTCCAGCAGCAGAGGGGTGGCAGCAGGGACAGGGAGGTGATCGTCCCTCTCTGCTCTGCTCTTGTGAGGCCCCATCTGCAGCACTGCGTCCAGGGCTGGGGGTCCCAGGACGAGAAGGACAGGGAGCTGTTGGAGAGAGGCCAGAGGAGCCACAGAGATGAGCAGGGGCTGCAGCACCTCCCTGCAAAGACAGGCTGAGGGAGCTGGGCTTGTTCAGCATGGAGAAGAGAAGGCTGCGGGGTGAATCATTGCAGCCTGCAGTACTAAAGGGAGCCCAAAAACAGGAGGGGAGTCAGCTCTTGGGAAGGGGAGATGGCAGCAGGACGAGGGGAAATGGCTGGAATGGAGGGAGGGCAGATTTCAGCTGGGTGTGAGGGGGAAGTTGTTTGCTGTGAGAGCGGTGAGGTGCTGGAACAGCTGCCCAGAGAGGCTGTGGATGCCCCGTCCATCCCTGGAGGTGTTGGAGGCCAGGTTGGATGGGGCCCTGGGCAGCCTGGGCTGCTGTGAGATGAGGTTGGTGGCTTTGTGGGGTCGGAGCTCCGTGATCCTCGAGGTCCCTTCCGACCCAAACCGCGCCGCGATTCCGTGAACGCCTCCCGCATCACTTCCGTCGCCGCCCGCCCACCGCCGCGGCCATGGGGCGCTGAGGCGGCGGCTGTGGGGGCCGCAGCGGCCCCGGCCCCGCTCCCATGGGCTGCGCGGCCCGCGGGGCTGCAGGTGAGGACGGGCCCGGTAGGCCGCGCTGGGCCCGCTAGGCCGCGCTAGGCCGCGCTGGGCCCGGGACGGCCGTCGTCACGGCAACGCGGCGGATCCCGCAGCGGCGGGGCGGGGCGGGGCGGGGCGGCCCGGGGCAGCACCGGCGGCGGCTGCGGCCCTGCGGGATGGCGCCGGCGGGGCGCGTCCCGGGCCCGGAGCCATGACGGTGCCCCGGGAGATGCCCGAGAAGTGGCCGCGGGTCCGGGGACCGGGGGGAGCCGGTGGGTGCGGGGCGGGGGGGAGCCGGGCCTGGGGGGTCTCTGGGTGCTGAGGGGAAGAGCGGGGCGTTTGGGGTCGGTGGGGTTGGGGGAACTCGGGGGGTCGCTGGGGCCGGGGGGGACCCGGGGGTCGGTGGGGTTGGGGGTACCTGGGGGGTCGGTGGGGCTGGGGGGGGACCCAGGGGGATCTGTGTGGCTGGGGGAATCTGGGGGGTCGGTGGGGTTGGGGGGACCTGGGGGGTCATTGGGGTTGGGGGGACCTGGGGGGTCGGTGTGGCTGGGGGAGACGCAGGGGGTCGGTGGGGTTGGGGCGACCTGGGGGGTCGGTGTGGCTGGGGCCGGGGGGGCCCGAGGGTCGCTGGGGCTGGGGAGGACCTGGGGGATCGGTGGGGCTGGGGGTCGGTGGGGTTGGGGGGGACCCGGGGGGTCGGTGGGTCTTGGGGGGACCCGGCGGGTCGGAGGTGCTCCGGGGTTGGGGACCTGGGGGATCAGTGTGTCTGGGAGTCGGTGGGGCTGGGGGGCACTCGGGGGGTCGGTGGGACTGGTGGGGACCCGGGGGGTCGGTGGTGTTGTAGGGACCTGGGGGATCGGTGTTGCTGGGGGTCGTTGGGGCTGGGGGGGACCCGGGAGGTCGGTGGGGCTGGGGGTGGGGGGCTGACGGCGTTGTGTTGCAGAGGAGGAGCGCCGGGTGCGCGCCAACGCACGGGAGTACAATGAGAAGTTCCAGTATGCGGTGAGTGGAGACCTCCCCCCCATCCTCCCCCCCAGCTCTCCTCGCTGACCCCCGGGGGGCTCAGGGGGGCTCAGGGGGGTTTGGTGGCCGGTGAGGGGTCACGGCTGAAAGGATCTGCGTGTCCCTGAGTGCAGCACTGAGCTCCCCGTCCTATGGGGTCCTCCAACAGACCCCAACCCCCGCTCTGCCCGGTCCAGGAGCAGCGCTGCGATGGCTCTGGTTAATTAACGAGCTTCCGGAGCAGCTGGGGGAGGGGCAGCGCTCACCTTGCCCACCTCCCCCTCCCCCTCCGTGGAGGTTATTGCTGCTGCTCTGCTTCAGGCCTGGCCGCCGCACTGCCTGCAGGCTCCGGGGTTGGGAGGTGTGGGGATGTGGCTGCAGGAATGGTGTGAGGATGGGCAGCAGCTCAGCCCTGGGGCAATGCTGGAGCCTCAGCTCCTCCTGACCCCCCCATCACCCGTTCCATCCCCAGAGCAACTGCATCAAGACCTCCAAGTACAACATCGTCACCTTCCTGCCTGTCAACCTCTTCGAGCAGTTCCAGGAAGTGGCCAACACCTATTTCCTTTTCCTCCTCATTCTGCAGGTGAGTGCGGGGCGCCGGGGAGGTGGGGGTGCGTCCTGCCTCAGGGTTAGCAGTACAGTTTGGGGCCGTCCCTCTCCCTATAACCCCCCATTGCCACCCACAGCTGATCCCGCAGATCTCCTCACTCTCATGGTTCACCACCATCGTGCCTTTGGTTCTCGTCTTAACCATCACGGCCGTCAAAGATGCCACCGACGACTACGTGAGCGCTCCCCTCAGTGCTGTGGGCTGGGGGTGGGCGTGGGACCCCGTCCCCTGCTTGGCTGACACCACCACCACCCCTTTTCCTGTGCCCAGTTCCGCCATAAGAGCGACAACCAGGTGAACAACCGGCAGTCTCAGGTGCTGATCGGCGGAGTGTGAGTGTCAGAGGGAGGAGGGACGTGGCGTGGCCTCAGGGCAACGTGGCTCTGTGTCACACTGTCCTTCTGCAGCCTTCGACAGGAGCAGTGGATGAACGTCCGCGTTGGGGACATCATCAAGCTGGAGAACAACCAGTTTGTGGCGGTGAGTTTGGTGCTGAGATGAGCACGGTGCTGCCTGGGGATACGGACTGCTGTCACCTCCTGGGGTTGGGATGTCCCCGAGGCTGGAAGTTGGGCAGCAGCGTTTGGGCTGTGGGGATTTGTGGGCTCTTGGGGTGATGATGTCTGACATGGTGTCTTGCTGGCCCCAGAGCTGCAGCATGGGGTGGGGGGCTTCCCTGGGGAAGGCAGAGGGGAGCTCAGTGCCAGCATAGCCTTCAGCACGTCTCTCCTGCAGGCTGACCTCCTCCTCCTCTGCAGCAGCGAGCCCCATGGGCTGTGCTATGTAGAGACCGCCGAGCTGGACGGGTAGGTGCTGTCCTCGGCCTTGGTGAGAAGGAAAACGGGCCATGAGCTGCTGTGCCGGGCTGGTGCTCACCCCAAGCCGTGCTCCTTCCTGCAGAGAAACCAACATGAAGGTGCGGCAGGCCACCCCCGTCACCTCAGAGCTGGCAGATATCAGCACGCTGGCACGGTTCGATGGTGAGTACCCAAAAACTGTCCTCTGTGATGGGGCGGCCTTTGGGGCTCTTCCTCTGTCGACTGGTTTGGGTTTGATTTGGAGAGAGCGGGGCTGTCTGCGGGGTGCTGTGGTTCTGGGGTGCAAACAGGTCTGCGGAGCAGCTGGGGCAGGGTGGGGGATGGAGCTGGGAGCAGCTGGGATGGGGCTGGGAGTGACTGGGGTGAAGGTGGGAGCTGTTGGGACGGGGCTGGGGATGGGGCTGGGAGCAACTGGGACAGGGCAGGGGATGGAACTGGGAGCAGCTGGGATGGGGCTGGAAGTCACTCGAATGGAGCTGGGGATGGAGCTGGGAGTAACTGGGATGGAGCTGGGGATGGAGCTGGGAGTAACTGGGATGGAGCTGGGGATGGAGCTGGAAGTCACTGGGACGGGGCTGGGGATGGAGCTGGGAATAACTGGGACGGGGCTGGGGATGGAGCTGGGAGTTCCTGGGATGGAGCTGGGGATGGAGCTGGGAGTAACTGGGATGGAGCTGGGGATGGAGCTGGGAGTAACTGGGATGGAGCTGGGGATGGAGCTGGGAGTAACTGGGATGGAGCTGGGGATGGAGCTGGGAGTAACTGGGATGGAGCTGGAAGTCACTGGGACAGAGCTGGACGGATGCATGAGCAGAGCCGAGCTTATCCTGTGTGCCCAGGCGAGGTGATCTGCGAGCCCCCCAACAACAAGCTGGACAAGTTTGGCGGGACGCTGTACTGGAAGGAGAACAAATACCCCCTGAGCAACCAGAACATGCTGCTGCGGGGCTGCGTGCTGCGCAACACCGAGTGGTGCTTCGGCCTCGTCGTCTTTGCAGGTGGGCTGTGAGGCCGGGCAGAGCCGTGCTGCAGGGCTGGGGGCTCTGCTGACGTCCTCCCTCTGCCCCAGGCCCGGACACGAAGCTGATGCAGAACAGCGGGCGGACCAAATTCAAACGGACGAGCATCGACCGGCTGATGAACACCCTGGTGCTCTGGGTGTGTGGAATGCAGCTGTGGGGGAGCGCGTGGCCGTGGGGCTGGGGCTCACGTCCCATCCTGTCCCCAGATCTTTGGGTTCCTGGTGTGCATGGGTGTGATCCTGGCCATCGGCAACGCCATCTGGGAGCACGAGGTGGGCGTTTGCTTCCAGATCTACCTGCCCTGGGATGAGGGGGTGCACAGCGCCGTCTTCTCCGGCTTCCTCTCCTTCTGGTCCTACATCATCATCCTCAACACCGTGGTGCCCATCTCGCTCTATGTGAGGTAGGGGCAGGGCCGTGGGGATGAGCTGGGGGGTGTGAGGGGGGGGGCTCCACTAGCAGGGGGTCTTCTGGAGAGGGGAGGAGGAGATGGGGACCCCGGGGCAGGGCTGTGTGCGGGGTGGGCGTGGGCTGCTCTGCTGGAGATGGGCTGCATCTGCCCTGGGGGTTCTCCAAGGCCTGAGACCCGGAGGGTCCGTGGCCCCCCCGGCTGCATCTGTCTGGCTGCTCCTGTCTCCCTGCCCTGGCTGCACGCTGGTTATTTTGCTCTGCCCCCCCGCAGCTCCCAGGCTCCTGCACTGTCCCCTTCTCTCTCTCTTTTAATTTCTCTCTCTTTTCGTTCCCCAGCATGGGTTCTGTCACCCTTAGCCCCGAGGTAAGAACGTGTCACCCCCACCCCTCCCACTAGCTCGTTGCTGTCTTCCCTGGGGGCTGGGGGGAGGTTTGGGGGTGTGCAGGTGTGCGAGATGCCTGGGGAGCCCTGCAGTCCCAGCCCCGCATCCCAAGCCGTGGTGGTGGCTGTTGGCAGGAGTGGGTGTGAGCTCAGCTCTGGGGAAGGGCGCGGGGCAGGGGGAGCCCCGGGTGCCAGGGGTGTGCGTGGGGGGGTGCGCGTGGCCTTCACTGTCTCAGCACTGTGTTATTCTGCCCACTGACCCCATCCCCACCCCCTCCCCCCCACAGCGTGGAGGTGATCCGCCTCGGGCACAGCTACTTCATCAACTGGGACAAGAAGATGTACTGCGCCAAGCGCCGGACGCCGGCTGAGGCACGGACCACCACCCTGAACGAGGAGCTGGGGCAGGTGGAGTACATCTTCTCCGACAAGACTGGCACCCTCACCCAGAACATCATGGTCTTCAGCAAGTGCTCCGTGAACGGCCACAGCTACGGTGAGCACGGGGGGTGCACCGGGTGTCCCGTGGGGTGTGTGTGCCCCACCGCCTTCCCTGCCTCGGGGCATCTGTCTGCTCCTCCCGGGGCAGTTGGAGAGGTTTGGGAAGGGACCACCTCAGCGCTGTGGGGCTGTGCTGCCCCACGGCAGTGCTGTGTGTGTGTGTGTGGCAGCAGGCCTGCAGCGCTCGGCCCCCTTGGTTCACCCCACGTCCCGTTTTGCAGGTGACGTGCAGGACGTGCTGGGTCATAAAGTGGAGCTGGGAGAGGTGAGGGCGCTGCGCCCAGCCCTGGGCTGCGGGTTGCTGTGTGCCATGGGGTGACCCCTCCTCGGTCCCTGCCAGAAGCCGGAGCCCGTTGACTTCTCCTTCAACCCGCTGGCGGATCCGGGGTTCCAGTTCTGGGATCCCAGCCTGCTGGAGGCCGTCCAGCTGGGGGATCCCCACGTGCACGAGTTCTTCCGCCTGCTCTCACTCTGCCACACCGTCATGTCCGAGGAGAAGAGCGAAGGTGGGTGAGGAGGGCAGGGCTGCCCACACGGCACGGGACGTGGCACTGAGCCCCTGCTGTCCCCTGTCCTCAGGGGAGCTGTACTACAAGGCACAGTCCCCAGACGAGGGGGCATTGGTCACAGCTGCCAGGAACTTTGGCTTCGTGTTCCGATCCCGCACGCCCAAAACCATCACGGTGCACGAGCTGGGCCGAGCCATCACCTACCAGCTGCTGGCCATCCTGGACTTCAACAACATCCGCAAGCGCATGTCTGTCATCGGTGAGAGCAGGGCTGGGGAGTTTGGGGGTGGGCTGAAGTGGGGCTGGGCAGCTCCAGCTCAGCCTGGTGCTGGGAAACAGCACCCCGTGTTGTGGAGGGACTGCAGGGATGTGGTTGGGGCTTGGAGGAGGGTCACCCCTGAGCCTGGCAGCCTGTCCCCCCCTTCCCGCAGTGCGCAGCCCTGAGGGCAAGATCCGGCTGTACTGCAAAGGCGCTGACACCATCCTGCTGGAGCGCCTGCACCCCTCCAACCAGGACCTGACCAACGTCACCACGGACCACCTGAATGTGAGCAGGGTGGGGGGCAGCAGGCGGGGTTGGGGGGCTGCGTCCTGTGGGGGTCAAGGTGTGGGGACGCCGTTGGGGTCTGTCTGTGCCCAGCTGTGGCTGCTTGCAGGAATACGCCGGCGAGGGGCTGCGCACGCTGGTGTTGGCCTGCAAGGACCTGGAGGAGAGCTACTATGAGGACTGGGCTGAACGACTGCGCCGTGCCAGCGGAGCCCCTGAGGCCCGCGAGGACCGCCTTGCCCGGCTCTACGACGAGGTGGAGCATGACATGACGGTGTGTGGGCTGGGGATGTGGGGAGGGGGAGGCTGAGGGCAGCCTGTGCTGAGCCCCCACCTGTCCCGGTCCCACAGCTGCTTGGAGCCACAGCCATTGAGGACAAACTGCAGCAGGGAGTCCCCGAAACCATCGCCATCCTGACGCTGGCCAACATCAAGATCTGGGTGCTGACAGGGGACAAGCAGGGTGAGGCACAGCGCTGCTGGAAATGAGGGTGTTCGTTGGCCGGGTCCCATCTGTGAGGGCAGAGATGTGGGGCACACGTTCCCCTCTGCTCAGCTCCAGGTTCCCCTTCTGCAGAAACAGCGGTGAACATTGGCTACTCCTGCAAGATGCTGACAGATGACATGACCGAGGTGTTCGTGGTCACGGGCCACACCGTGCTGGAGGTGCGCGAGGAGCTCAGGTGAGGAGTGGGGCTGTGCCCCACTGCTGGGGGTGCTCAGGCACTCTGAGCAGACCCCCCTGACCACCCTTCGCTCACTCAGGAAAGCCCGGGAGAAGATGATGGATGGATCACGCTCCGTGGGCAACGGCTTCTCCTACCAGGAGAAACTCTCCTCTTCAAAGCTCACCTCCGTGCTGGAAGCCATCGCGGGTGAATACGCTCTGGTCATCAACGGGCACAGCCTGGTAGGGAGCGGCGAGCTGGACGCAGTGCCCTGCCTGCTGTGGGTCTGATCCCCCTCTAAGTGCGGGTCTGGTGACCCCTGGCTGTGGGTCTGCCCTCACCTGGCCCCACGCTCCCCGCCCAGGCCCACGCACTGGAGGCAGACATGGAGGTGGAGTTCTTGGAGACGGCGTGCGCCTGCAAGGCCGTGATCTGCTGCCGTGTGACGCCGCTGCAGAAGGCACAGGTGGTGGAGCTGGTCAAGAAGTACAAGAAGGCGGTGACTTTGGCCATCGGGGATGGGGCCAACGACGTCAGCATGATCAAGAGTGAGTCCTGGGGCCCAGCGAGTGTGGGAGGGGGCCGGGTCCCTCCTGCTGCTGTCCCATCCCTTCCGGGGTGTCACCCTGTGCCGCTCACCCTGTGCCCCTCTCCTGCAGCCGCACACATCGGGGTGGGCATCAGCGGGCAGGAGGGCATCCAGGCAGTGCTGGCCTCCGACTACTCCTTCTCACAGTTCAAGTTCCTGCAGCGCCTGCTCCTGGTGCACGGGCGCTGGTCCTACCTACGCATGTGCAAATTCCTCTGCTACTTCTTCTACAAGAACTTCGCCTTCACCATGGTCCACTTCTGGTTCGGCTTTTTCTGCGGCTTCTCAGCTCAGGTGAGTGGGCTGTGCCCCCCATCCCTGTGCCCCCCATCCCTGTGCCCCCCATCCCGCTCCTCCGTGTCACCCCGGCTGCCACGTGGTGGCAGCAGCACGCACTGCTTGGGGACCCACGAGGCCGTGAGGGGGCACAGGGGGGGTTTGGGCAGCGCTCTGAGCCCGGCGTGCTTTGCAGACGGTGTACGATCAGTACTTCATCACGCTGTACAACATCGTCTACACCTCACTGCCTGTGCTGGCCATGGGGGTCTTTGATCAGGTAGGGTGAGCGCGGGGGGGTCTCTGGGTGCTGTCCTTGTCCCTCTGCTGGTGCTGTCAGGGCCGGCTCAGCCCCAGCACACAGCACTGAAGGAGGTGCCAGCGTGCCACGTGCCCCCAGGACGTGCCGGAGCAGCGGAGCATGGAATACCCCAAGCTGTACGAGCCCGGCCAGCTCAACCTGCTCTTCAACAAGCGTGAGTTCTTCATCTGCATCGCCCAGGGCATCTACACCTCTGTGCTCATGTTCTTCATCCCCTACGGCGTCTTCGCCGACGCCACGCGTGACGACGGGGCGCAGCTGGCCGACTATCAGTCCTTCGCCGTCACCGTCGCCACCTCCCTCGTCATCGTCGTCAGTGTGCAGGTGGGGTGTCCCCCCCCCTCCTCAACCCACGGCATCAGTCAGAGCCCCCCACGGCCACCCCCTGACCCTGCCTCCTCCTCCCCCAGATCGGGTTGGATACGGGTTTCTGGACCGCCATCAACCACTTCTTCATCTGGGGCAGCCTGGCCGCCTACTTCGCCATTCTCTTCGCCATGCACAGCGACGGCCTCTTCCAGATGTTCCCCAATCAGTTCCGCTTCGTGGTGAGCACTTCTCCCTGCTCAGCACCCCCCCACGCTGCTCTGTGGGGCCCTGGGGCTGCAAGCAGCCTCACCAACCCCCCCTCCTCCTTCTCCCACCCCCTCCCCCAGGCAACGCACAGAACACGTTGGCGCAGCCCACGGTCTGGCTGACCATCGCTCTCACCACCGTGGTGTGCATCATGCCTGTCGTGGCCTACCGCTTCCTCAAGCTGGACCTGAAGCCTGAACTCTCAGACACGGTACGGCCGTGGGGCCAGGGGGGGCTGGGGGGGGCTGCGCTGCACCCCTCACCCCATTTCCTCACCCCATATCCAGGTGCGTTACACCCAGCTGGTGCGCAAGAAGCAGAAGCCCCAACACCGCTGCGCCCGCCGTGGGGGCTGCGGGGGGGGGTCTCGGCGCTCTGGTTACGCCTTCTCACACCAGGAGGGTTTCGGGGAGCTCATCATGTCGGGGAAAAACATGAGACTCAGCTCCCTGGCCCTGTCCAGTTTCACCGCCCGCCCCAGCGCCGCGTGGATCGAAACCCTGCGCAGGAAGAAGGGCGGTGAGAGCAGCCCCGACACCGCAGCCAAAGGCTGAGCAACCCCCCCCCCCCTCATTGTGCCACCGGGGGGGGGGGCAACCCGCCCTGTGCCACCGGGGGGGGGCAACCCACCCTGTGCCATCGTATGGACTGGAGGAACCCCCCCCCTATTTTAATCAGGGGTCGTGCGGGCCTCCTCTGTAGAGGAGGTCAGACTGTTGCAGTGTAACCAAAAAGAACCGCTCCCCCCCCCCCGGCTGGGATGAATGGACACTGTGCCCCCCCCACATACACACACGCCCCCCCCCCTCCCACACTTCACCCCCCAACCCAGCCCTGGGGGGGGCTGCTCTGTTCTCAGCGTTCACAGTGTTCTCAGCAGCCACCCCCACCCCACTCACACACGAATGTATCAAGCCAGAGTCACCGGGGGGGGGGGGATGGGGGGGGGACGGGGGGGGGGCTAAGGGGTCTGCGCCTGCACTGCCCCCCCCTCACCCACGTGTCTTCTTTTTTTTATATATATAAATATATAAATATATATATATATCTGTAAAGGGAAAAAGGAAAAACCACCACAAAGGAAGAAAAGCTTTCAGAGCCTCATTTCTGCGGGGGGGGGGAGGAAATAAGGCGGGGGGGGGGGACAGGCTGGGGGCTCGGGACCCCCGTGTGAGGGCGGTGGGAAAAGGGGAAGCAGGGCTGGGTTGTGCTGGCCGTGATTCACCCCGTGTGGGGGGCATTGCACAACACCCCCCCCCTCCGCTTCCTTCTGCTTTTGGGGAGCCTTCCTCCTCCTCCTCCTCCCCCCCCAAAGCTCCGGGGGGGGCACAGCCCCCAGAGTCCCATTCCTATGGGATCTCTTGGCATCACCCCCCCACTTTGTGCTCCATCCTTCACTGCGACCCCTCCATTCCCTGTGCCCTCCCCCCCCCCCCCCCCCCACCACAGTGCCCCCCGGGGCCGCCCCCCCCCCCCCCTCCATGAGACTGAAGGACCCCCCGGGATCAGAGGACCCCCCCCGGGCCATGTGCTGTATTTTGGCCGTTTTGGGGTTATTTTCTGCTCTTTTTTGGGGTGGGGCTTTGGAACACTGCGTACAGCAGCGCTGCGCTCGTGGGATTGTCTCGTTTTATGGGGCCGGGGGGGGGCGGGGGGGGGGAATAATCGGAGATTATGGAAAAACTCATCAAAGTACGAAGGCAAAAAAAAACAACTTTGGTACAAAGATATAAAAACGGGGCCGGGGGGGTGGGGGGGTCAGACAGCTCCGTTGGGGGTGGGGGGGCATCTGTGGTGTTGGGGGGGGGGCAGTTATAGGTGCTGGGGGTTAAACTATAAGCGTGGGGGGGGGCAGCTATGAGTACTGGGGGGGTTGAAGCTATGGGTGCTGGGGGGCAGCCATAGGGGTTGGGGGGGTTAAGCTATAGGTGCGGGGGGGGGCAGCTATGGGTGCTGGGGGGGGGTTAAGCTATAGGTGTGTGGGGGGCAGCCAAAGGTGTTGGGGGGGGGGGGTTAAGCTATAGGAGCTGGGGGGGGCAGGGTTTTGGGGGGGGGGGGGGGAGCAGCCATAGGGGTGTTGGGGGGGGTTTAAGCTATAGGAGTGGGGGGGGCAGCTATGGGTGTTGGGGGGGGGGGTTTAAGCTATAGGTTGTGGGGGGGGGCAGCCATAGCTATTGGGGGGGGGGGGGTTAAGCTATAGGTGGGGGGGGCAGCTAAGGGTGCTGGGGGGGGTTAAGCTATAGGTGTGTGGGGGGGCAGCCATAGCTATTTGTGTGGGGGGGGGGTTAAGCTATAGGTGTGTGGGGGGCAGCCATACCTATTTGTGTGGGGGGGGTTTTAAGCTATAGGTGCTGGGGGGGGGCAGCTATGGGTGCTGGGGGGGATTAAGCTATGGGTGTGTGGGGGGGCAGCCATAGCTGTTTGGGGGGGGGGGGGGTTGAAGCTATAGGTGTGGGGGGGGCAGCTATGGGTGTTGAAGGGGGGGGAAGGGGGCAGAAGAGGAGGGGGGAGTTTAAGCTACAGGTGTATGGGGGGGGGGGGGCAGCCATAGGTCCGCCCCGCCCCCTGCGTTCATCCGTGTCCCTCTTTGGCGGGGGGGTGGGGGGGGGGGGGCGGAGCGCAGCGCCGTTGGAGGCGGAGCCGCCCCCCCCCCCCCCTCGCTCCCCCCTCCCACCGGCCCCCCCCCCCCCCTCCCAGTGCACGTGCGGGGCCGCCCCCGCACCGCGTTCCCAACGCCGCGTTCCGCCGATGTTCCGCTGCCGTCCGGGGGGGTCCGGAGCTCCGTTCCCCCCCCCCAGCGGATGGCTCGGCCCCCGGGGCTGCTCCGCACCGCGCTGCTTCTCCTCGCCGCCTGCTTCTCCTCCGCGCTCCGACGGCGCTGCGGCCCCGTGGGTGAGTACGGGGGTGGGGGGGGGCTTTGCTCCCACGGGGGGGGTCCGGTGCGTCCCGTAGGGGGGGGGTCCCAGAGCGCTGCGGTGCCCCGCGGAAGCGGACGGGGGGAGGGGTTTGGGTTAGGATTAGGATTAGGGTTTAGGGTTAGGGAGATACTGCCCCCCCCCCCCCCCCCAACCCTCCCGCATTCAACCCCCCCGGGCGGTGGGAAGGGCGCTGGGGGTGGGTGAGGGTCCTTGGGGTCCTGGAGGTGTGGGTTGTAGGGTTATGGGGTTTTAGGGTGTGGGATGTAGGGTGTGAGTTTTAGGGTCTGGAGTAGTAGGGTTTAGAGTTACAGAGGTTGGGTTTTGGGGTCAGAGTTATAGGATCTAGATTCTAGGGTCAGGGTTGTAAGGTCTGCGTTCTAGGGTTGGAATTATAGGATCTGGGTTTGGGGGTCAGAGTTATAGGAGCTGGGTTCTAGGGTTTGGAGTTCAAGGGTCAGGGTTATAAGGTCTGGGTTCTAGGGTACGGAGTTATAGGGTTTGGGGGTCAGAGTTACAGGAGCTGGGTTATAGGGTTTGGAGTTACAGGAACAGGGTTCTAGGGTATGGAGTTAAAGGGTCTGGGTTTTGGGGTCAGAGTTATAGGAGCTGGATTCTAGGGTCAGGGATATAAGGTCTGGGTTCTAGGGTTGGAATTACAGGATCTGGGTTTTGGGGTCAAAGTTAGGATCTGGATTCTAGAGTTTGGAGTTCTGGGGTCTGGGTTTTGGGGGTCAGGGTTATAGGATCTGGGTTATAGGATTTGGAGTTACAGGGGACAGGGTCATAAGGTCTGGGTTCTAGGGTTGGAATTATAGGATCTGGGTTTTGGGGGTCAGGGTTATAGGATCTGGGTTTTGGGGTTTGGAGTTATAGGGTCAGGGCTTTAGGCTCTGGGTTTTGGGGTCAGGGTTATAGGCTCTGGGTTTTGGGTTTGGAGTTATAGGGTCAGAATGACGGGGTCCTGAGCTCTGCGTCCTTGGCGCCGGGTGTCCGGGGGGGGGGGGCAGCGATCATTTTTGGGTTTTCGGCTGAGTTTTGGGGTCCCGGTTGGGTTCTGAGTGCTGCAGTTCCGCACCCTTCAGCTTTGGGAAACCGAACCGTTCGGGGTTCCGGGCTCCGTTTGGGTGCTGCTGCGTCCCGGCTCAGCCCCGAGAGCTGCCGGGAAGCACCGGATCCGCGCTGACCTCTGCGGGAACGGAACGGGGCACCGCGCTGCCCTTCGGCCCTACAGACGGCCCTATAAACCACCCGCCGCCCCACAACCCCCACCCGTCCCCCAGGACCACCCTCTCCCTCTCCCCCCCCCCCCGCTGTGACCGTGTTCTGCCCTGGCCGCGTGCCGTGGGGGGCCGCGAGGGGGGTTAAACAGCTGGCTCAGCAAATCCAACCCTGTGACCGCAAATATTGACACGGCTGGGTGCAGGGAGCACCGCGGGGGGGGGCGTTGGGGGGTTGTGGGGACGCCGGGGGGCTTTGAGGGGTAAAATAGGTGGGGGGGCTTTGGGGACACCGGGAGGATTTGGGAGCAGATGGATGGGGGACACTGGGGGGCTTTGGGGGCTTCAGGGACACCAAGGGGCTTTGGGGGCAGATGGATGGGGGGTGGGGGGGGGGGTTAAGAGACATCAGGAGGCTTTGAGGGTAGGGGACACTGGGGGGTGGATAGGGGACACGGGGGGGGGCAGAGGACATGGGGGGTCTTCAGGGACACCAGGGGGCTTTGGGGGGCAGATGGATGGGGGATAGTGGGGGTCTTCAGGGAGCAAACAGATGGGGGGCGCTGGGGGGGTGTTGGGGGCATCGGGGGTTTCAGGGTCAACGTGGGGCTCTGGGGGTAGGGGACGCTTTGGGGGGCGGATGGCTGGGGGGGCGCTGGGGGCTTCAGGGACAGCAGGGAACTTTGGGGGGGGGTAAGGGACAGTGGGGAGCTTTGGGGACAAGGGACAGCGGGGGGCTTCAGGGTGTGAACGGATGAGGGACACCGGGGGGGGCTTTGGGGGCAGAGGGCGCTGAGGGGCTTCAGGGACGCTTTGGGGGGCAGATAGATGGGGAACGCCGGGGGGGCACCGTCTGACTTTGCCCCCCCTCCCCATTGCTCCCCAGCGCTGCCGCCGGACACGGTGCTGGGCCGCCCCGGAGCCAACGTGACGCTGCTGTGCCGGGATCCGGAGCCGCCCAACGGCACCGTGCTGTGGTCCGGGAGGAGGCGCGGGCGTTGGGTGGGGGGCAACGCGCTGCTGCTGGGGGGGCTGCGGCCGAAGACGCCGGGCGGTACAGCTGCCACCAGGGGGGTCGCACATTGCGCACCGTGCGTCTGCTGGGTGGAAGGTGGGTGCGCGGTGGGGCGGCGTGGGTCCGGGTCTCCCCGCATCCTCCCCCCCCCCGCCCCCCCCCTTCCTCCAGCACCTCACTGCCCCGCAGAGCCCCCCGAGCCCCCCCACGTCTCTGCTCCCGGCGCAGCCACGACAAAGATGTGCTCTGTGAGTGGCGGGCCGCGCGCATCGCCGGCATCCGGGCACGAGGGCGGTTGCTGTGGATGAAGCGCAGGTGAGCTTCCCACCCCCCCCATGACCCCCATGAGCCATTCCCCATTGTGGGGAGATGTGGGGGGTTGTCTCACGACCCCCTCCCTACCTTGTGCCACATCCCTGTGCCCCCCACTCAGATTCACAGCGGAGAACGTGACGGAGCAGCGGTGCCACTTCTACTCCGTGGCGCAGAAATTTGTCTGTCGGGTGAAGTTCCGCCTGGCACCGAAGACACCATAGCCCTCGTGGTGTCTGTCTGTGTCAGCAGCCGTGCAGGGAGCAGCACTGGGGAGGACCGCATTATCACCCTCAATGGCATCCGTGAGTGCCCGTCCCCGAGTCCCCCAGACCCCAAAACTTGTGGTGCCCGCATCCCCCGGCTCCTTCCCATGCTGATCCCTGAGCCCTGCGCTGCCCTGGTCCCCAAACCTCCCCAGGTCCCCAAAACCTCATGGTGCCCACATCCCCACCCCCGGTGCTGATTCCTGAGTCTGACGCACCCTGATCCCCCAAAGCTCCCCATGTCCCCATCCCTGAGCCCCCAGACCCCAAACCCCGTGGTGCCACATCCCCCCGGCTCCTTCCCATGCTGATCCCTGAGCCCTGGCTGCCCTGGTCCCCGAAACTCCCCAGGTCCCAAAACCTCATGGTGCCCACATCCCCACCCCCAGTGCTGATCCCTGAGTCTGACGCCACCCTGATCCCCAAAGCTCCCCATGTCCCCATCCCTGAGCACCCAGATCCCCAAAATGTTCTGGTGCCCACATCCCCAACCCCTGGTGCTGAGCCCTGCACTGTCCTGGTCCTAAAGCTCCCCATGTCCCCATCCCTGAGCCCCCAGACCCCAAACCTTGTGGTGCCTGCATCCCCCAGCCCCCTCCCATACTGATCCCTGAGCGCTGCACTGCCCTGATCCCCAAAGCTCCCCATTCCCCCATCCCTGAGCCCCCAGGTTCCCCCAAACCTCGTGGTGCCCACATCCCTAACTCCCCCTTCTCCCCCCCCCAGTGCTGTTCCCTGAGTCTGACACTGTCCCAGTCCCACGGTGCCCCAGTTCCTGAATCTCCACTCCCCAATCCCCCCAGTGCTCTGTTCTGAGTCCCCAGTTCTGACCCCTGAGCTCTGCACTGTCCCTGTCCCCAACCCCCCCAGCGCCCTCATCTCTGACCCCCCCACGTCCCACTTACCCCCTCCCTGCACCCCAGACCCCCCGGTCCCAATCCCTGAGCCTATAATGCTGTTCCCCACACTCTTGACCCCTCAGTGAAGCCGGACCCCCCCCTGAACGTGACCGTGGAGGCGGTGGAGCTTTCCCCTCAGCGGCTGCGCGTGCGCTGGAGTTACCCCCCCTCCTGGGACCCCCGCTTCTATTGGCTGCGCTTCCAGGTGCGCTACCGACCCGAGCCGACCCCCACCTTCACCCAGGTGAGCCCAGGTGCCGTGGGGTGGTGGTGGTGGGGCTGTGGGGGGGGGGTTGTGCATGTCAGACTGCCCTATGTGTGTATGTGTCGTCGTCCCCCCCCCCAAAAAAAAAGGTGGACCAGGTGACGCGGCTGTGGATGGATATTGGCGATGCCTGGCGGGGCACCCGGCACGTGGTGCAGGTGAGGGCACAGGAGGAGTTTGGGCACGGAGCGTGGAGCGAATGGAGCCAGGAGGCGGTGGGCACCCCCTGGACAGGTAATTTTGGGGGGGGGGGGGGGAGGGTGGGATCACGGCCTTCACCCCCCCCCCCCCACCCAAGAGTGGGGCTGTGTGGGGGTCCCCGTGCCGCACCGACCCCCTCCTCCTACCTCACCTTGCAGAGCCCCGGGATGTCACCGAGATGGGGCCCTACAGCTCGCAGGTAGGGGGTGGTGTCATTGTGTCTCTGTGTGGGGCTGCCCCATAGAACCCCCCCCCACACACACCCCCCCCCCCCCCCAAAATCCCCACTGTGCCCCCACCTCTGTCCCCTGCAGTTCCCTGCTGAGGATGATCCTTATGGCTATGGGGTCACGCTGCCACCCGAGCTCTTTGGCGATGACACCACTGATGATGCCGGGGGTAAGGATGGGGCTGGGGGCTCCGTGGGGGGGCTGGGACCCCCCCCCCCCCAACCCCATCGCTGACCCCCACCCCACCCTGTGCTGCAGGGGCTGTGCTGGAGGCCACCGCCCGCTCCCCCACGTCCCCCCTACGCCCTCCTGGTGGCGGGGGGCAGCCTGCTGCTGGCCATCGCCCTCTGCTTCGCCATAGGGATGAGGTGAGTGCCGGGGGGGGTTTGTGTGTGTGTGGGGGGGGGGGCACCATCCCACTCTGACTGAGCCCCCCCACCTCCTGCAGGTACAAGCAGAGGGCACAGGCGCAGCGGGGGGCGAAGCTGGGGGGTGGGGGGCAGCACCCAATGGTACCCCTTTGCCCCCCCGGCTCCCCGCTGAGTTCCACCCCCCTGCTGCCGCCTGCCGCCCCCCCCGGGCCTCTCCATGTCACCAATTTGGATTATTTCCTCTCAGGAAAGTAACTCGGGGGGGGGAGCAGTGCTGGCAGCTCTCCCACCCCCAGGCTGAAGCCTGGCTCAGGGTGTGCTCCCCCCCCCCGCCCCATGCCCTCTTCCCACACTGGGGGCATCATCAACATCCCTATGGGGATGAAGCCCGGGGGGGGCCCTTTGCTGGGTCCCGGGGGGGGGCAGCTCCAGGGCCACGGCCAAGCTGGAAGCACTGGAGCGTGAGAACGGGGCCGGCTCCAGGGCCACGGCCAAGCTGGAAGCACTGGAGCGTGAGAACGGGGCCGGATTTGGTTCGGAGTGGCCATAGGGAAGGGCTGAGCCCCCCCTTAATGCCACGGGGGGGGGGGTTAAAGGGTCCGGCTGGATCGGCCCCGTCCCACTGCACCGCAGAGGGGATTTGATTGTGCTGGGGGGGGGGGGGGTGCGGGTTGGGACACCCCTCCCAATAAAGGCGATGTGATTTTAACAGAGCAGCTCTTGCTTTGGGGTGGGGGGGTGGGAAGGAGAGGGGAACGGTGGGGGGTGGGGGGGGGGGCTGGGCACACTGTACCCTGTGCATTCCTGTGCCAAGCTGCACCATGTTATGTACCCCCCCATGCCATAGCCCCCCCAGTGTGCCATAGACTCCCCACTCTGTGCCATGCACCCCTCCCCGTGCCATAGCCTCCCCCAAGTGCCCTAGATGCCCCCCCCAAGTGCCATAGCTCCCCAATGTCCCATAGCCCCCCCCCCATGCCAAGCACTGTTACTCATTGCACCCCACTGCCTCGCACTCCTCGTCACGCCATGCCCCAGTACTGTGCCATGACCCACACCCCATACCCTGCAGCTCCTACCCCCTGTGCTCCCCCCACACCCCATACCCTGCAGCTCGTGCCCCCTGTGCCCCCCCCCACCCCCCCCCTTCACGTTAAGCAAGTCCCCAGAGCTGCAGCTGTGCAGGAAACCGCAGGGTGAGGGCTGCACTGTTGGGTGCTGTGGGGATGCCACGCTTCCCCCCCCGGCCCCACGCTATAAAAAGCCCCACAGGATGCAGATGTGTGCACGGGGGGAGCCCCAATCCCAACTCTCCCAATGGCACCCATGGGGGCCGTGTTCCCCCCCCCTCCCTCTTCCCCTGGGGCTGTTCTGCCCTCATTCTCCCGTGCCCACACGTGGGCCCCATCCGGGGCTGTACCCCGGAGTCCCCCCCCGCCCCCCCCACGGAAACTTGTCCTGGTTTCACCTGCACCCAGTGCTGCATGCAGCACACAGCCTCGTGCTGAGCCCATCCTGCACGGCCCCATGGCACCCCTGAGGTTCCTGACCACATCCCTGCCCCACTGCAGCCCCCATCCCATCCCCAGGGACCCCATCACCCCAATTCCCATTCCTGCATTCCAGCCTCTCACATCCCATCCCTACAACAGACCCACCCAACCCCATCCCTGCACCCTTTACTACCCCCTCCATCCCTGCATCCTTGGGGTTCCCAGCACCCCCAGCCCTGCTCCATTGTGGCTTCCCCATATCCTTGCTCCCCAATCCCATCTCTGCACCCTTTGCCCCCCATCTCCCTCCATTCATCCCCAGGTCCACAGCACCCCAACCCCATCCCTGCCCCATTTTACCCTCCCATCCCAATCCCCACCTCGCTGTGGTCCTTCCAGCCCCATCCCTGCACCCTCTGCCCGCACCCCATCACAGTCCTTCGTATCCTCGGGGTTCCCAACCCATCCGCATCCCATTGTACCCCCATCCCACCCTACTCCGTCCAATCCCATCCCACTCAACTCCATCCCATCCCACTCAATTCCATCCCATCCAATCCCATCCCACCCCTCCATCCCATCCCACTCAACCCCCTCCCATCCCACTCAATTCCATCCCATCCCACTCAATTCCATCCCATCCAATCCCATCTCACCCCTCCATCCCATCCCATCCCACTCAATTCCATCCCATCCAATCCCATCCCACCCCTCCATCCCATCCCACTCAATCCCATCCAATCCCATCCCACCCCTCCATCCCATCCCACTCAACCCCCTCCCATCCCACTCAATTCCATCCCATCCAATCCCATCCCACCCCTCCATCCCATCCCATCCCACTCAACCCCATCCCACTCAATTCCATCCCATCCCATCCCACTCAATTCCATCCCACTCAATTCCATCCCATCCCACCCCTCCATCCCATCCCACTCAATTCAATTCCATCCCATTTCATCCCATCCCACTCAACTCCATCCCATTCCATCCCATCCCATTTCATCCCATCCCATTCCATCCCATCCCATTTCATCCCATCCCACTCAACTCCATCCCATTTCATCCCATCCCATCCCATTCCATCCCATCCCATCCCATCCCATCCCATCCCACTCCTCTCAGCCAACATCTTTATTTCACACCTCCATCACAGCTCCCGACCTCAGCGCATCCCCCACCCCAAACCAGGGAGGGGGGACACCATCCCCTATCTTTAGTAGTAGGTCCGGCAGCCACTTTCACCCCATCAGATGTGGGGGGGGACACGACACACCGTTGAACCCCCCCCCCGGGGGGGCAGTCCCAGCGCAGTTAATGCATCTTGCAGTGCACGGGGTGCAGCAGGGCCATGTGCTCGGCCCCTTTGAAGGGCAGCTTCTCGGTGGAGTAATAATGCACGACCTCGGGGACGCTGGCAAAGCCTCCGCTGGCCTGGTTCAGGGTGTATTTATGGTCCTTGGTCTGTGCCACCAGGATGTGCACGCAGCCTTGGCTGGTCCTGCAGGGATGAACGGGAAGGGGGTGGCGGTGATGGTCATGGAGAAGGGGGGAAAGAGGGGGGGAAAGGCTGCAGCCCCCCGATGGGCTGACGGGGGGGGGGCTGTGGGGCCGCGTCCGCCCCTGTGTTTGTTCCAGTCCTGCTCTGATTGTTTCGGCTCCGGGAGCTCCGCTTCCTCAGGAAGGAAACGCCGCCAGCGCCGCCGACAATGAGGGTGGGAGGGGACGCTTTGCCCTCCCCCACCCCCCGGCACCGGGCAGCTCGGGGACGGCCGTGTCCCCCGGGTTGGTGGGGAGGGGGGGGACAACGGGACGAGGGGTGCCACTCCATCTGGGCTATGCTCAGACTGCAGTGATTCCCATGGGCGCCCGCTGCCCTCCGTGGGGGGATCCTCGTGTGCTGGGATCCCCCCCGTCCCCAATCCCAGTGAGTAACCAGAACCCCCATCTCAGTACTGGGATTCCCATCCTTCATCCCAGTTCCGCAGTCACTCCACCCCAGGACCCCCTCCCCAGCACCAGGACTCCCCTCCCAGTACCAAGATGACCACACGCAGTGCTGAGGCCACCCCAGTACCAAGCCCCTCCCCACCTCAGTATCAGGACCAGCCCATCCCACTGCCAGAACCCCCTCCCCACTATCAAGCCCCCCCATCTCACTACTAGGACCCCCATCCCACTGCCAAGACCACCTCCATCTCATCTCAGTACCAAGTTGCCAAGATCCCCTACATCCCAATATCAGGACCCCCACCCCAATGTAAAGACCCCTTCCATCCCATCCCACCCCATTACCAAGACACCCCTTGTGAAGACCCCCCCCCATCCCAGTACCAGGATCCCCCCTTCCATCCCACCCCATCCCATCCAATCCTATCCTGTCCCATCCCACCCCATTACCAAGATCCCCCCCTTGCCAAGACCTCCTCCATCCCAGTACCAGGACCCCCACCCCAATGTCATGACCCCCTCCATCCCATCCCATCCCATCCCATCCCATCCCATCCCATCCCATCCCATCCCATCCCATCCCATCCCATCCCATCCCATTACCAATAAACTCCCCTGCCCCCCTTGCCAAGATCCCCCCATCCCACTACCAGAGCCCCCATCCCAGTGTCAAGAACCCCTCCCCTCCCCTCCCCTCCCCTTCCATCCCATCCCATCCCATCCCATCCCATCCCATCCCATCCCATCCCATCCCATCCCATCCCATCCCATCCCATCCCATTACCAATACCCCCCCCCCTACCTTGCCAAGATCCCCCCCATCTCAGTACCAAGACCCCCACCCCAACGTCAAGACCCCCTCCATCCCATCCCATCCCAACACCAAGACCCCCCCAGCGCCCCCCAGCGCAGCCCCACTCACTTAAGAGCAATGGAGTACTTCCCACTGCCGCTCTCGCTGGTGCGCACCAGGTACCCGGCTTCCTTGCACGCCTGCAGCCGGCTCTCAGCCTCAGCACGTGTGATGGCCCCGTGGTACCACCTGGGGGGGGGGGTGGCAGAGGGGGGGCTGTGAGATGCACTCAGACCCGCCCCCCTATAAACCTACCCCCACCCCAGCTCAGCTCGTGACCCACGGCTGCTTCTCCAGCGACACGGCGGGGTCCACGCGCTCCCCCTCGCTCTGCTCCAATGGTTTCACCATGCGTGGGGTCCAACTCTTCTGGCGCAGGTGCTGCCGTGCTGCCGCCTCCTCCCGGGGCCGCTCGGAGCCCTCGAACTGAACTGGAGTTGGGGGGGATGGATGGATGGATGGATGGGGGGGAGGACAGACCCCCACTGCAGCCCTGGTGTCCCCTCCCCATCCATGGATGGATGGATGGATGGATGGACAGGGGGAGCTGAGCCCCCACTGCAGCCCTGCAGCCCCTTTCCATCTATGGATGGATGGGTGGATGGATGGATGGGTGGGTGGACGGATGGATGGGGGAAGCAGAGCCCCCACTGCAGCCCCGCAGCCCCTTCCCTTTCCACAAAAGGACAGATAGATGGGGGGGAGCTGAGCCTGCACCACAGCCCTGCAGTCCCTTCACCATCCATGGATGGATGGATGGATGGACAGATGGATGGATTGGGGAGGAGAGCCCCCACCGCAGCCCCAGAGCCCCCTCCCCATCCATGGATGAATGGATGGATGAATAGAGGGGAGCTGAGCCCCCAGCGCAGCCCTGCAGCCCCCTCCCCATCCCTGGATAGATGGACGGGGGGATCTGAGCCCCCACTTCAGCCCCACAGCCCTCTCCCCATCCATGGATGGATGGACGGATGGATAGATGGGGAAACTGAGCCCCCACTGCAGCCCTGCAGCCCCCTCCCCACCTATGGAAGGATGGATGGATGGATGGGGAGGAGCTGAGCCCCCACTGCAGCCCTGCAGCCCCCTCCCCCCCCAGCTCTTACCCGACAATGCCTTCACAATCTGCTCCTTCTTCCACTCCCAGGGCTGCTCGTACTCAGCTGCCGGACGCTCGTCAGCCCCAGGTTCATAGGGGGTGTCGTAGAGCTGTGGCCCCCGCCCCACCACCTCGCTGCCCCCCCCGACCTTCTTAGCCACCTCCGTTTTGCCCCCCGCCTCATCCAGCAGCAGGAGGGCCTTCACCAGGGGGTCCTTGGAGCCGCGGCGGCGGACCTCTGTGGGAACAGAGGGTGTTGGGTTGGGGAGGGGGCCGCACACCCCCCCCCTTCTCATTGACACCTCATGACCCGTAACGCGTGGGGCCGGGAGGGGCAGGAAGGCGCCCATCCCCGCGGCGCCCGGTCGCCGTCCCGCTGTCGCTGGCGCCGGGATCCCGGAGGAAGTGGGGCTGCAGGAT
The DNA here is from genome assembly GCA_037305975.1 of Chrysolophus pictus. Lineage (NCBI taxonomy): Eukaryota > Metazoa > Chordata > Aves > Galliformes > Phasianidae > Chrysolophus > Chrysolophus pictus. The sequence continues at coordinate 2,479,836 of CM074600.1, read as the reverse complement.
GCTACACCCCACACCCCCACCCCGGGACACCCCCTACGCTCTGCCCCCCCAAACCCTCCCCACCCCTAAATACCCCCTCTGCCCAAATAGCCCCCTCCGCCCCATTTGGCCCCACGGCCGCCCCGCACGGAAAAAAGCCATCAGCAGCAAATCCTTTATTCCCTGCTTCCGGCCGACTCAGTTCCTGTTATTCTGTCCGGCTGCGGCGCCCCTGGGTGGAGTGGGGGGCACAGCCTGGGGGTGGGGGGACACTGAGCCAAGGGGTCCCCATGGGGCGTGGTGACAACGGTACCCCTCAAGGCACGGCCCTCTGCTGCATCCTGGCCCTGAGTGCTGCCGGTGGCACCGGGCTTTGTGCCGTGGGGCAGCAGCGTGGCACACACCTTATCACGAGGAGCAGTGCAGGAAATGGGAGAGCAGCTTTCCTGTTCCCAAAGCTCCGCGCCGGGTGGGTCCCCGGTTGACGGCCCCACGGTGCTGCATGGTGCCAGTGGTGCAGCATGGCATGGGATGGGGTATCAAGGCACACCGTGGCACATGGTGGCACGCCAAGTCATATCATGGCACACTACGGCACGTGATGGCAATCGTGGCGCACCAGGACACATCACGGCACACCATGGCACAGCACAGCACACCAAGTCATATCATGGCACACTATGGCACATCATGGCGCTCATGGCACACCAAATCACATCATGGCACACTATGGCACATCATGGCGCTCATGGCACACCAAATCACATCATGGCACACTATGGCACATCATGGTGCTCATGGCACACCAAATCACATCATGGCACACTATGGCACATCATGGCACGCTACGGCACATGACAGCAAGCAGGGCACACCAAGACACATCACGGCACACCGTGGCACACCAAGCTGCACATGATGGCACATCATGGAAGACAAAGTCCCACCATGGCACACTACTGCACATGATGGCACACTATGGCACATGATGGCAATCAGGGCACACCGAGACACACCATGGCACACCATGGCACACCATGGCAGGCCAAATCACACCACGGCACAGCACGGCACACACCTGTGATCATCTGCTGTGCGTCGTAGGGCTCCATGTAGCCATCGTTCTCCCCCAGGCGCTCGGCGTCCCGCTGCCCTTTGGTGCGTTTGGCATCATAGGGGTCGGCGTAGTCCTCCAGGATGATGACCTGGGGGGGGGAAGGGGGGCACACAGCAGCTCAGGTGGGCACCAGGGATGCTGTCACTGCTTGGCTCCTGGATGTGCCCAGGTGGGATGGCAGCCACCCCCCCAGCACCCGGTGTAGGGTGTGTGTTGGCTACGAGTGGCACTGTTGGGTGGGAGCAGCGCCCACCCCGGGGGTCAGTGGGGGTCCTCGGGGCCACCTGGAGGTAGGGGAGGACAAACCCAAAGGGAATTGCTTGGGGACACAGCCCTGTCCCCATGGCCACCGCTGCCAGTACCCTATTCCTGTTCCCAGCAGAGCTCTATGGGAACATTTATGGGTCAATGGGATCAGGGGACGGCAGAGGGGAGAAAACTGTGATGGGGGCATTTTGAATTTGGGCTCAGCCGAGCCGGGGGGGGGGTGCCACGATCCCACCCTACCCCACGGCCCTCCCCTTACCGTCTCCGTTTTGGGGCTCTTGCCCTTCTCCTCGGGCACGGGCCCGGTGCTGGGGTAGCCTTTGGGGTTTTTCTCGTGAGCTTCCACTTTGATCAGGCGGTTGATGTACGTCCCGCAGCTCCGGGGGGGTCCCTCTGCCGCGACCCCCTCCACCTTCGAGTTTTTGCGCATCCTCCCGGCGGCGGCTTGCAGCAGTCCCTGCAGGTTGTCCCGAGACAGACGGCCGCCCCCGTCCTTGCCGGCCCCGGGGGGGTTCACGGCCCTGCAGCCCCCAACCTCCGCCGCCGAGTTTTTGCGGCTTTTCCCCGGCGGGGCCCCCCCGGGCGGTTCGTTGCCCCCCAGGCTCTTACGGGCGGTGCCGCCCGGTTTGTTCGGTCGCGCTTTCTCCGAGCCCGTCCTCAGGTTGGAGGGGAACTCCTTGAACCATTTGGCCGCCATAGGGCCGGGGGCGCGCCCCCCCCGGGGCCGGCGGTGGGGTCAGGGCCAGCGCAGCTCTCCCCCCGCCCCGAGCACCGGGGGCCGCTCCGAGCTTCCCTCGCCCCGACGGGGAAAGGGTCCGGCGGTGCCCCCGGAGGTCGGGGGCGGAGGGGGGGGTCCGGGCTCTGCTCCAGCGATGGGCGCGGGGGGGGCTCCGAGCGGCTCCAGCCCCGGGCGGGGGCGGAGGGGGGGTCCTCGATCGGCGCTCCGGGGCAGCTCCGCGCTGATCGCCCCTCGAAGGCGGCCGAGGCCGTCGCGGCTCCGCGGTGGGGGCGATCCCCGGGGGTGCGGCTCGGTCACGCCGGCCCGGGGGGCCCCATGCGGCGGCGGCGGGACGGGACCGGACGGGACGGGACGGACGGACGGAGCCCGGCGGGGCTGGAAGCGGCCGGAGGGGGGGCGGTGGGGCCGGAGCTCCCGCCCAGATCCGGAGGGGGCGGCCCCGGGGGGTGGCGGGGATCGGGTCGGGCCCGATGGGGCGGCTCTGCGCGGAGCACCGCGGGGCGACACGAGGGGTCCCCGTCCGGTGAAGCCGAATGAGGTCTGGGGCAGAGCGGGTGGGGACAGCAGGATCACTGATTCGACCCCATGATCCCCCCCACAGACCCTGGAATTGCGCGTAGACCCCATGCACTGACCCCAAGGACACTGCACGCTGACCCCCAAGCACTGAATCTGCACACAGACCCCTGAAGACCCCTGCGTGCAGCCCCTGACCCCGCACCTGCTGCAGCTCAGCCCCGTTGCTGCACAGCGCCGTGACCACTGCAGAAAATCCCACCCCGTTCGGATCCCTATGGGGCTGGGAGCCGGGCTGTGGGGCTCCGAGCTGGGCGCAGGGAGATCCCCACAAGGCTCAGGGTTTGAGGGCTCTGCAGCACCGGGGTAGGAGCTGTGGGGCTGAGCATCCTGGGCAGCGTTCAGCCCCAATTGCAATGCTCATTAAATCAGTGCAGCTGTGCTGAGCCCAGCATCACTCCAGTGCTCCCAGTGCACCTCCTGGGCTCCGGGTTGTCTCCAGTGCACCGAGCAGAGCTGGGCTCCATCCCCGTGTATCTCCCAGGGGGTCACGAGTGGGACCCCCTGAGCCCCCTCAGCCCCTCACACAGCAGCCCCAACACTCAGCTTCTCCTTCCAGCAGAGGGATTCCAGTTGCTTCCCAAGATGGGACTTTGCACTTCTCCTTGGAGGGCTCCTCAAGGTTCCTGGCACCCCTTTCTCCTCCTGCCCTACAGCAAAGCGCTTAAAAATAGCCCCTGGCAGCGCCCTGCCATCGCTCCTCATTAACCTCCCCTCAGCCGTGTCTTTCAAGGCTCCAAGCAGGGCAAAGGGGTAATGAGCAGAGCAGCTGCCAGATGAGATAAACTTCTTCTGAGACCCTTTGATTTCCTCATCGCTTTTATTCAAACACCACGAATTAGCACTGATGGGCTGGCTGTGATGCTAATGAGTCAGCGATGCCCTCCAGCCCAGGACTCGCACCAGAAAAGCTGCAGCACCCTGAGCTCCATTCCCTTCCTTCCTTCCAGGACCCTGGGCCCTTCCTTTCCTTCCTTCCTTCCTCCCAGGACCCTGAGCTCCCTCCTCTCCTTCCTTCCAGCATCCAGGGCTCCTCAGTCACCCACAAAGAAGGGTTTTCTCCTTCCAAGAAGGTTGCTCCAGACTTCCCTGCTTGGTTCCACTCACAGCTGTGGCCATTTCTCTATCCCCACCCCAGCTGCCCCAGGTACAATGCAGCAGCTTGGGAAAAATAAATACTAGACCACTAACCTTCAAATTAACAAACTGTAATTTTTCTCCAAAGATACATTTTCCATACACATCCATCATACACTGTAACAAAAAAAAGCAGTGTACATGAAATAAGAAAATAAATTAAATCCATAGCATAGGTAAGGAGGACGCTCTAGACTGGAGTAGAGTCGAAAGTTTCCAGCGATACAAGAGGCTCAAAAGTTTGTTTTAATAAGAATGCCTGCTAACAAGGGTCCAGCAAGTGTTTTAGGTCAGTCCAACTGCTTAAACAGTTTTCTTTTAAAGTTTATAACAGCCATTATTGTCCTGCAACAGGCAGAGCTATTATATCCTGGGAGAAAGCCGGAGAGGCGTGGTAAGATCCGAGTACAGCATTTGGGAGTGAGCAGATGGGTCCTGCAGTGTCTGTGCTAGCCGTCCTCCTTGGGTGGTGTGTACCAGCCTGAAAAAGGAACACAGATGGGTGAGGGATGTGGCCTGCGCAGGAATGCAAACCCTACAACCTGGAAATCCCCAGCAGGAAATGTCACAGCACAAATATGCTGAGCTTCGCTTCCATAGGGCTCAGGACACGCATTACACCTGCCCAGGGGGGCACCCAGCTTATTGGGGTGCTTTCCCTCCGTGTTATTCCACACCAAATGGTGCCACGTGGTTCTCGAGCAGCAAAGAGAAAGGCACACCCCGTTCCCTCAAGCCTTACCATTCTTCTCATGGATCTGAACCAGGGATTTGTAGGACTGCTGTGCTCTTGTCAGGCTGTACTGATTCTGCAAGGGAAGTCGGGGTGAAGTCAGTTCAAAGCAGCTCGCAGGCTTTCCCCACACCAACCATGCTGACACGTGGCTGGTTGCCTTCTCACTTGCACCAGTCCCTCCAAACCACTTTTTAGCTCACTCAATGCAGAGGGTATTCCCCAGATGCCCACCCTCTCCTTCCCAAAGACTCCTAGGGCTGCAGCACACCCACAGAAACCTCTTGCATGGACACTCCTGCCCCCAAACGCCCATAGGGACTGCTCAGAGCAGAGCAGTTTTGTTCTTCCCGAGCCCTGCCTGCCTGCCCCACGCTGGGCCTCACCTTATTGGCTCCAAATTGCACTCGTGCTTTCCCTTTCACCAGAGTTGCACTGATCTGCATGATCACAGACTCGATGGAGTATGCACTGCTCCAGCCCTGTGGGACAGAGCACACACAGCAGAGAGATGAGCGTGGATGGGAGCGTGGGCTGAGCTTCCCAGAGGCAGAGGAAGGGCTTCTCCAAGCCCTACGCAGGCAGCAGAAGCTCTCAGCTGCTGGCAGGAGCAAGATTTGGCTGCCAGAAGGGTGAGAGCAGCTACCCAGAAACCAGGCTTTGAGCTCCGGGACTCACCTGTTTGGTAAGCAGCTCCATGCAGATGGCACCACCACCCAGGACATACCTTGGGGAAGGAATATGGACAGAGTTATGTCAGAGATGGATGCAGCCTCGCCCACCCCCTGTTCTGCAGGTGAGCTGTTTGCTCAAACAAACAAAAAAAACCCAAACCAAAACAAAACCAAAAAACAAACCACCACAAAAGCCAAAAGAAAGCAAGAAAAACCATCTGCCAACATTGACCACACTTCCCAGGAAGGCTGCCACAAACATATCAGAAGTAACAAAGCTACACAGTGCTTCCCACTCTCATGAAAACTACCCCAGGAAGCAGAGCTAGAGACCTCTGTGAGTAGAACCAAAGCCACTTACCCCCCTGACAGCACTGGGGACACAACCCTTACGAACGGTGGATCGAAAGGAAAGTTATCCTGGAACAAGAGAAGGGAAGCACATTGAGAAACGTCTTCTCTGGTGGCTGAGGGCAGCAGGCGTGCGTTGAGGACGCTGGGTTTGGGAAGCCTTACTTTAAAGGAGAAGTTTAGGAGGATGAAATCTGTTCCTTCTTTTTCTTTGAGGATCTGGAGATCGTTGTGCAAAGCGCTATCCTCGTCAACCCTGTTGGAAGGAAAGCCCAAAGGCTCAGAGTGGAGGTGATGCACGTCAACTCAGCCACGCTCGCTGCCAGTCGGAGCCCAGAGCTCCCATACCTGCACAACCCGGCTGCCACGGGGGCCCTGGGGTTCACACCCAGAGGGCAGTGACAGCATGCGCTGCCAGCATTCTGCTCCCGGTTTCCAGAGAAGACCATCACACCCTTTTTGCATGCCAGCTTAAAAATAAAGACCGCCCGGCCCAAGGGAAAGGCAGCACTGGTGTCTGGAGGGTGTGAGAGCTCGGGGTTTTGCCTGATGCACCTCTTCCAGGACTCTAGGAACAGCAGACAGACTTGCAGAGCCCTCAGATTAGCTCATCTTTCTCTGGAGAGAAGTCAGCTGCCCATAAGACTAAGAGGTCAACCCAATCTCTGCCCTGCTCACTGCCCCCTGCTCACTGGGGATGTTTTGGTCCCACTACCAAGAATCCACCATCCCAAACCGTGCCACCTACTTCAGGAGTTTGACGTTCCAATCGTACAGGCTGTCATTCACTAGTTCAACTGCATAGTATCCTGCAAGGCAAAAAGTGAGTCAGAAGAGGGGGGACCATATAGGGGGACGAGCCACCACCCAGACTACAAATCCCCTCAGCCCTGCAGCACCCCCTCAGCCTGGCAGAGACTGTCCTGTAAAGAAACCATCGTGATGTGGGCATTTCTATCACTCCTTACTGAGCCACAGCATCCCAAAATCTGAGACTCTGCCCACGACAGCTGAGCACACAGCGAAGGATCCATCCCTGAGGCCCACCAGGTGCCACCCTGAAGGACAAGAGAAGCCCCGGGCTTACAGGGATCACAGTACTCACCGCCCTTGAAACTTGGTGATCTGTAAATATCCCTGAGCTCCTTCATTAGCCGGTCAGTGGCCTGCACAGACCCAGACACTGCACCCTGCAAGGAATCAGGAGGGGAGAAGCTGCACTGTTATGCTGTTCTCACCACGACCAAAGCCCAGACCACAGCTCCTACCCAGCCCCCACACCAGACCTCGCCATGCCCTCTCTTTCTCTCTCTCAAGTTTTCCCTTTTCTCTCTGCATCAACTTCCCTTGCCTCAAACAAACACATCACTCACATAGTAGAGAGATGCTTTTGCTGCAGCTGCACGAGACATCAGCCCAGGAGCATAAAACACAACCCACCATGCTTCACCACGGCCAGAGGTGAGGCCCAGCTCCTGGGGCACAGGGGATCCCCAAACCCTGCTGCAGGAAGGCTTCCTGAAGCCTGGAAGCACCTCTCCAGCTTCTCTGCATTACCCTCAGCCATCCCCAAGAGCCACTGCTGTACCCGTGGCCAGAGCTGGCCCCTCTGACTCAGGCCCCTCTGCCTCCCCAGCCCTCCCCCCCCTGGGAGGCACGTACATTTAAGTAATCTTGCCTCTGGTTCTTTTTTATTTTCTCTAAAATGGCCAGATTTTCCTTCCCAATGCCTTCATCCTCCGTTTTCCTTCCATCTGCTGGCTCTTCTTCTTTCATCTCATAGTGGTCCAAGTCCTCGGTGTCCTGCGAGGGGGAGAGGAGAGATGGCACCAGAACCCACCTCACTGCTCCCTGCTCTAAGTGCAGAGACGTGTGGTCGGAATCCTTTGGGCTGAGGGAACCCAAGCACAAGCACTTTGTGGAAGAGAAGACTTTAGCACAAGGCCTGGACACGCTCAGTGAGGAAGCTTCAGGCACCAGGCTCCGTCCTGTGCCAAAGCCAGCAGGCAGACAGGCACACTTCCCTTTCCAGATTTAAATTGGGCTCACACAAGCTCTTTGTTCACTGAATCCTTCTCTGCCAAGTCTCACGCCTGGTTATAATTAGCCATTAATCTTACAGATGCTCCCCAATGAGCTGAAGAGAGTTGCACATTGGCTCCAGCAGCCCCGTGCCATGTTTCTGGAGGCTGGAACAAAGCGTGGGCGCTGCTGCTGGGCAGGATTATCCCCGCTCTGTGGACGCTCAGAACAAACACGGGTCACCAGGAGCACAAGAACAGACTCACAAAACCCACAGGACGTTTTCCTCTCAAAGAGAGGTCACATTTCACAGCGTATCTGGAGGCTCTTCTACATCAGCTCAGCTCTCGCTCTGCTCCCAGTGCTCTCCCCAGCAAGGGCAGAGGCTCTGCCCCTCATCCCCTTCCACAACAGCATCCGTTGGGCTGACGTGTGCAATGCCACATCAGCAGAAAACAGTTGCAGCAATCAGGGACCGCTGCAGCCATCACTTTTTGCAGCACAGCAGTCACTGCCACAGCATCAGCGTGCTGAGTTGGGCTGCCTGCAAATGGCTGTGGATACACAGAGCTCCAGTATTGGTATTAAATCCTCTGAGCAAGTGTTTTTGCTTCAGCTTCTCCGGGCTAGCTGCTGCTATTCTGGAAGAGCAGCACTTTGGGAAGGGCTTTGACATTTTTAGACCATCACAAAGGGAAAATAGATCCTCCCAGAAAATCCCTCGAGTGGATTAACCTGTATATAATGCATCTCTGCAACAGGGCACAGCTCTGCTGCTCTGCTCTCCCGACACAGCCCAGCAAGAAACCTTTGCTCTCCACGACAGCGCAGCCTGCTGCACAAAGCAAGCTGTTAGCAGAGAGCACAAGGGGGCAACACTTCTTGCTAACTCACTTCCTGAGGGCTTCTTCCCCAGCTTACAGGAGCACAAGGATTTACACACTGCAGATTTGCCCAGAAGCAGCGAGCTTGCAGACAAGTTACGCGTGGTAGCAGTTTAAACCTCCACGTTTTCTCAAGGGACCTTTGTAAAAGCCTCACTTTAGCAAGATATTCACTTGGCTAAAAGCCCAACAAGTGCTTGGCTGCTGCCAAGTGACCTGCCCTCTGGTTCTGCAGCACTCTGAGGTGCACAGACCTCAGGCACCCGAGGAGAAGTGCATCGCACGACGTCACCATGGAGATTTCAAGATTATTCCACCCACTTCTAGAGATCTCGAAACCACAAACCAAACAACCGGAGCCTGTGGGTTTTTCAGCGTGATATTCTCAGCCTGCAGTGAAGCATGGCTGCCTCTGCCTCTGCTGCCAATTATCTCCCTCACACGCCGAGCCATCCCACCTCATCTTCTCTGCATGAGTCCAATTTCCACCGTGTGGCTCTCCTGCCACAGACAGCAACTCAGCCCCACACACACGTCCCAGAAATCAAATTACTTGTGAGGAAATTTCAGACTCCGAAGCATGGCAGCACAAACTGAGAACCCATCTGAGGGGCTCTGACCTCAGCTCATTTACCTGCCCTCAGAGGTCACTGCTGCAGTCCTTCGTGTTTTGCCAACCCACCACTCCCTGCTTGGTGACCAGGATCTGGGTGCACAGCAGGAAAATGCTGAGAATAAACAAATTTTATACAAAACTGGCTCCAACGGGCTCTTGTCCTGTCTGGCCTCCTCCAGCTTCACCCAAACACAACCTCTGGGCATCAGCACCTCTCACAGACATCTCACAGCTGCCTGGTACACAGCGAGGAAGGACTTACCTCTGGCATCTCTTCATCTTCCTCTTCAGAGGACACCTCTTCCTGCGTGCTCTGCGAGGACAAAAATCACATTGTGAGCTTCCTCTGGCAATGCTCCCCTGCTTTCCAGGACACTTCTGAGGTGAGATTTATACATAGAAGCAATTTAAAAGTAGAACAAAGCCAAGAACCTTTATAGGTTATAAACCTGAGCAGCTCCAGAGGAACAAGGTGAGGGAAACGAGGTGAGTTAGAAGAAATCAGACAAGAAACATCTCAAATAATTCCAGGCATTAAACTGGAGAGATAAAGCCAGGCCCACCCAGGCACCAAAGGAGAAGAGACAGACCCTCACCTGCTGAAGCCCTCCTTCAGGGTTAGGAAGCCTCAGCCTCTAAAACAAGACAGCTCCCAAAACGAGCCTAGAAATCCTCATCCTGAGTTCCTCACCTGTTCTGCCGGCAGAGGTTGGTCCAACATTTCCACATCAGGATGCTGGGGGAGGTTGTAGAGTTTGCACAGGTCTGAAATTATTCGCTTCAGGTGCTGCAGAAGCTGCGCAGAGAGCAGAGGGGTGTCAAAGAAACACAGCAGCACAGGGAGCTGAGCCTCAGCCATCCCCAGCACTCCCACCGCCCCCCTCCCAGGCGAGCAAAGAACCCACAGATGCTCTTTTCTGTCCTCCAAGCTCAGCAGGATAAAATCCCAAGTGAGAATGCACAGGAAGGCACACTGACAGGAGTCAGAGCTGCCAATACTGCGATTCCTAAACCCTCTGTGGGAGCAGAGCCCACCTCAGCAGGTTCAAGGCTGACGCTATAAGCGGCTGTGCCCCCCATCCCTCCCCACCAGCACCTCTCACCAGCGTATTTCCTTTCCTGACTTCCACCAGCCTCTCCAGGATAGCTGCCAGGTTGGGATCATCCGACTCCACGGACCAGATGGGGGGAACAGCTGGATAAGACTCCTGGGAAGAAGGAGAAGGGGCTGAGCACCGTAAAACCCCCAATCCCACCGCACTGCTCTGACAGCTCAGGAGGAGCTCAACGTGATCTCAGCACTGAGGAGCGTTCGGTGGGGGCTGAGAGAGGGGCTCACACTGATAACCCCTGGTGCTGCCTCTCACGCAGGGCTGGAAGCGCCGTAGGAAAAGCTCCCACTCACACTGCCGTTACCAGGGTGCTGCTCCACAGAACCCCGTTCTCCCCGCGTTGGAGCCACAACCCTCGGGAAGCTCCGTGGGTGACGGTGAGCGAACCCACAGCCCAACGCGGCCGGGGCATCCCTCACACACCCCACCCCCGCGTGGCCAAAGCCGCCCTCGGTGCTGCACAACCCCCCACATCCCCCCCCGAGCCCCGCGGCTCCCCCAGGCCGCTGCCCAACGGCGTTCGGTACCGCCCCAGCCCCGACACGCGGCCCAGCCCGGCCCCGTTTAACCGCCCGCCCGGCCCTCACCGTGATGTTGCAGTGGATGCGGACGGGACCCGGCGGCGGCCCCCGGGAAGCGGAACCCCCGGCCCTGGCGCCCGCCCCCGGCACGAACTCGCAGCTGATCTCGTCCGGGCAGGCGCTGCCGATACGGAACCGCTCGTGGCCGCGGTGAAAGATGGACTCGAGCAGCCGCAGCTCCCGTTTCAGGAGCCGCCCGGCCGGGGCCGCCGCCGCCAGCCCTGCCCCGCTCCGCCCGGTTCCCCCCGCCGCCGCCTGCGACCCCGCCGCCTCCTCCGCCCCCGCCCGCTGCATCTTCCCATGGAGGGACCCGCTCCGCCCCGACGGCCCCGGGCCCCGCCGCAGACCCCGGAGCCGGCCCAAGATGGCGGCGGGATGGCCCCGCGCGCCGGAAGTGACCCCTCCCGCCGCGAGCGGAAGGGGCGGGGTCAATCGCAGGAAGCGCCGGCGTGAGAAGCGGGGCCGTGCCGAGCGCCGGAAGTGACGCATCGCAGCGGCGTGGAGCGGAGGGAGGGGCGGAGGAGGGGGCGGGGCTCGGTGCGCCCGGAGGGGGAGGGGCCAACAGCACCGACGGGTGGGGCTTATTGATTAGGGGGCGGGGCCAGAGGAGGGGGCGGGGTCTGGGGCGTCCCGGTTTGGGGGTCCCGGAGGTCGGTGCTCCCGGTTCGGGCGGGGCCCTCCCGAGCGTCCGGGTCTGAGCGGAGCGGAGCGGGTGCACGTTCTCTCCCGGATCCAGCCGGTACCGAGCCAGCACAGAGCGGGGGCGGCTACGGGGAACACCGGGAACTGCACGGTTCCCTCCCTCTTCCCGGTTCCCGGTGTTCCCCCGACTCCCCATCCCGGTGCTCCCGGTGGCGGCGGGGCGGGGGCGGGGCGGCTGCGGCCCCACTGACGGCGGCGCTGACGGCGGCGGAGCGGAGCGGCGCGGGGCGGCCCCGGCACAGCGCACGGCACCGCCTCCCGCCCGGGGCCGCCCCGCCCGGGCCGCCGCCGCCGCCGCCGCCGCCGGCTCCAGCACCGCGGAGAGCGCGGGCAGCACCGGGGACAGCGCCGGGGCGGCGTCACCGGGACCGGCACCGGCGGAGGCAGCGGGCCGCCCCCATGGCGCTGCTCCGCGTCCTCTGCCTCCTCGCCGCGCTCCGACGTAAGCACCGGCACCGGTGTGGGGGGGAAGGGGGGGGGAAGGACCGAGGGGAGGGGGCTGCGGCGGGCCCGGGGCTGCTCCCGGTGGACGGCGATGTCGGGGGGAGGGGCGGGGAAGGCCCGTTACCGCCCCGCAATGCCCACTGAGGGGCGGGAGCGGGGGTCCGGCTGGGCCGGGACGGGGGGGTGCGGCTCTGGGACGCTCTCTGCCCCCCCCTCCCACCATCCCGGGGCTGTGCGGACCCCCCGGGGGCAACGGGAACCCAACGGGAATCCACCCCCCCCTTCGGACCCCGGTCCATCGGGAGCGGCGGCATCGACGTGGGCACAGCCGCACCCCGACAGCCCCGCACGCTCGCAGCATCACAGCCGCACGCTCACATCCGTGCACGGCTGCACCGTCACATCGCACACCCGCATCGTCCCGCAGCGGTCACACCTGCAGTGCTGGAGTTGCACAGCCCTGTGCGCTCACATCGCTCCCGTTCACCAGCATCCCAGCGCATGCACGCTCACCCCATGGCTCCATTACACTCGCATCCCGTTACACACGCGCCCATCCCGTCACTCCATCACCCCGTTACGCACTCACATTCACCCCACTGCACCCCCTCGCACGTCCCGTCACCCCATTGCACACTCACACTCACCCCATCACATGCTCACGCCCCACCTCTCCATCAATCGCTCACCCCATCTCACGCGCACCCCATTGCACACTCACCCCATCACCCCATTGCACACCCATCCCATCACTCCATCACCCCGTTAAACACCCACGTTCACCCCACTGCACTCCATCACACTCACACCCCATTGCACACTCACCCCATCACCCCATTGCACACCCATCCCATCATTCCATCACCCACGTTCACCCCACTGCACTCCATCACACTCACACCCCATTGCACACCCATCCCATCACCCCATTGCACACCCATCCCATCACTCCATCACCCCGTTACACACTCACCCCATCGCACTGACACCCCAGCACCCCATTACACACTCAGTCCATCAGTCCGTCGCCCCATTACACGCTCACACCCACTCCATCACACCCCACCCCACCACCCCAGCACACTCACACCCCCATTACACACCCATCCCATCACTCCAGCACACACTCATATCCACCCCGCCACAACCCATCACACCTCACACCCCATCACACACTCACCCCATCACATTCACACCCCATCGTCCCATTACACACTCAGTCCATCACTCCATCACCCTGTTACACACTCACACTCCCCCCACCACCCCATCACACCCTACCACCCCATCACCCACCCACCCCATCACCCCGTTACACTCTCACACTCACTCCATCACGCCCCACTACTCCATCACACCCACCCCCGTTACACCCCCACCCCCCATACCCCCCCAGCCCCCCCGGCTCAGCCCCCTCCCCGCAGGCAGTCTATGCACGGACACGGAGGAGCGTTTGGTGGAATACCTCCTGGACCCCGCACGCTACAACAAACTCATCCGCCCGGCCACCAACGGCTCTCAGCTCGTCACCGTGCAGCTCATGGTGTCACTGGCACAGCTCATCAGCGTGGTGAGTGCCGGGCCCCAGCGTGGAGCGGGCACCCCAAAACCATCCCCAGGACCCCATAACCACCCTCAGGACCCCATAACACCCCCAGGACCCCATAACCATCCCCAGGACTTGATAATCCCCCCCAGGACCCCATAACCACCCCCAGCACCCCATAACCAACCCCAGGACCTCATAATGCCCCCAAGAACCCAATAACCACCCCCAGGACCCCATAACCACCCCAGCACCCCATAACACCCCCAGGACCCGATAACCATCCCCAGGACCCCATACTTCCCCTCAAGGACCCCATAACCACCCCCATGACCCAGTAACAACCCCCAGGACCCCATAACTCCCCCCAGGACCGGATAACCCCCCAGGACCCCATAATCACCCCCAGCATCCCATAACCTCCCTCCCTCCCTCCCAGGATCCCATAACCACCCCCAGCACCCCATAACCACTCCCAGTATCTCATAACTACACCCCCAGCACCCTGTATCTGCCCCTTCTCTCTGCAGCACGAGCGGGAGCAGATCATGACCACCAACGTGTGGCTGACCCAGGTGAGCCCCATGCGAGGGACCCCAGTGCTTCCTACCCAGGGACCCCCTGTGGGACCCCCATATCACCTGCTATGGGACCTCCATGCCCTCTTACCTCGTGCCTCCTACCCTGTGATCCCCCTTCCCCAGGACCACCTCTCAGTTTTCCTCCCCTTTTCCCCATGGCCTGGAAATCCCTACCCTGGGACCCTGTTACCCCCTAATTGGGATCCTCACATCCCCTTCCCCATGACATCAACAGCTGTGGGTCTCATCTACCCCCTGATTTGGATCCCCTATAGCCCATGATTTGGACACCTGTGCCCCCTGCCCTGTGATCCCACTGCTCCGTGACCTCCATACCTCCTGGGCTGGGACCCCTTTGCCCCATGCCCCCCCCTCCAGTGCCCCCTCCCTGCGGTGGGGCCGTGCTGAGCACAGGTGCTGGCAGGAATGGGAGGACTATCGCCTCACCTGGAAACCGGAGGACTTTGACAACATGAAGAAGGTCCGCCTGCCCTCCAAGCACATCTGGCTGCCTGACGTGGTACTCTACAACAAGTAGGTGCTTTTTGGGGCGTTTGGAGGGGTGTAGCACACCCCGACCCCACTCAGACCCCAGGGCTGACAGCGCATCCCATCACCCAGCGCCGACGGGATGTACGAGGTCTCCTTCTACTCCAACGCGGTCATCTCCTACGACGGCAGCATCTTCTGGCTGCCACCCGCCATCTACAAGAGCGCCTGCAAGATCGAGGTGAAGCATTTCCCCTTCGACCAACAGAACTGCACCATGAAATTCCGTTCCTGGACCTATGACCGCACCGAGATCGACCTGGTGCTGAAGAGCGAGGTGGCCAGCCTGGATGATTTCACACCCAGCGGCGAGTGGGACATCGTGGCGCTGCCGGGACGGCGCAACGAGAACCCGGATGACTCCACCTACGTGGACATCACCTACGACTTCATCATCCGGCGCAAGCCGCTCTTCTACACCATCAACCTCATCATCCCCTGCATCCTCATCACCTCGCTGGCCATCCTCGTCTTCTACCTCCCCTCCGACTGCGGCGAGAAGATGACGCTCTGCATCTCCGTCCTGCTCGCCCTCACCGTCTTCCTGCTGCTCATCTCCAAGATCGTGCCGCCCACCTCGCTGGACGTGCCGTTGGTGGGCAAGTACCTCATGTTCACCATGGTGCTGGTGACCTTCTCCATCGTCACCAGCGTCTGCGTGCTCAACGTGCACCACCGCTCTCCCACCACTCACACCATGCCTCCCTGGGTCCGCACCCTTTTCCTCCGCAAGCTCCCGGCGCTGCTTTTCATGAAGCAGCCACAGCAGAACTGCGCACGGCAACGCCTGCGCCAGCGTCGCCAAACCCAGGAGCGAGCCGCAGCCGCCACGCTTTTCCTCCGGGCCGGTGCTCGTAGCTGTGCCTGTTACGCCAACCCTGGGGCTGCCAAAGCCGAGGGGCTCAATGGCTACCGGGAGCGGCAGGGGCAGGGGCCGGATCCCCCGGCACCGTGTGGCTGCGGGCTGGAGGAGGCGGTGGAGGGCGTGCGTTTCATTGCGGATCACATGCGCAGCGAGGACGACGACCAGAGTGTGAGTTGGGGTGGGGTAAGGGGGGGATATGCGGGCAGGGAGGAGGGGAGGGGTGTGGGGTGCAGGCAGAGCCATAGGGTGCCGGTGTGGGGTGTTGGTGGGGTCCACGTAGAGCTGGAGGGTGCAAGCAGGGCTGCTGGGTGCAGGAGGGGCTGTGGGGCGTGGGGTGCAGGAAGCATTATGGGGTGCAGGCAGGGCTGAGGGAGGTGGGGTGCAGGCAGTGTTATGGGGTGCAGGGGGGGCTATAGAAATGGGGTGCAGGCAGGGCTGTGGGGTATGGGATGCAGGCAGTGTTATGGGGTGCAGGCAGCATTACAGGGTGCAGGGGGGGCTATGGAAATTGGATGCAGACAGGGCTGTATGGTATGGGGTGCAGGCAGTGTTATGGGGTGCAGGGGGGCTATGGAAATGGGGTGCAGGCAGGGCTGTGGGAGATGGGATGCAGGCAGTGTTGTGGGGTGCAGGTGGGGCTATAGAAATGGGGTGCAGGCAGCAGTATGGGGTGCAGGGGGGGCTATGGAAATGGGGTGCAGGCAGGCCTGAGGGGGATGGGGTGCAGACAGTGTTATGGGATGCAGGGGGGGCTATGGGGCATGGAATGCAGGAAGCGTTATGGGGTGCAGGGGGGGCTATGAGGCATGGGGTGCAGGCAGTGTTATGGGGTGCAGGAAGGGCTAAGGGGGATGGGGTGCAGGAAGCATTATGGGGTGCAGGCAGGGCTATGGGCTGCACAGAGCTACAGGATTTGCAAGGGGCTGTGATGTGCATGGAGAGCTGAGGGAGGGGTGCAGGGCTGTGGGGCGCATGCAGCACCCTGGGAAGTGATGTACACACCCACACCACGGGGTCCCTGCCTGGCCGTGTCCCCAGGAGCCCCCAGTGCTCCATATCTGGCCCCTTCCCCCAGCACCACACGGCTGCTCCCAGGAGGGCTGACCCACGCAGCCGCTGCCGCAGCACCGTGAGGCTGCAGATTTCAGGCAGTCTGGGATGGGGACACAACCCCAGCGTGGCTGAGCAGCGAGATGAGTTTTCTGGACTCAGCAGAGGAGCTGCCAGGGCAGGGATGAACCCTGGGAGCCGCAGTGTTGAGGGTGCAGATCTGGGGCTCCGCAGAATAAAGGGCTGGGAGCTGAGCCCCGAGCTGACCAAACCAATCCTGGCCCCATGCAGGTGAGTGAGGACTGGAAGTACGTGGCCATGGTCATCGATCGCCTCTTCTTATGGATCTTCGTTTTCGTCTGCGTCTTCGGCACTGTTGGGATGTTCCTGCAGCCCCTCTTCCAGAACTACACCACCAACTCCCTGCTGCAGCTTGGCCAGGGCACCCCTACCTCCAAATAGTGCTTGGGGGAGGGGGGGGAAACCACAAGGGGACGGTGGGCTTTGTGCTCTCAGCCCCCAGGGCGGGCAGGGCCTGGGGCAGCCACTGCAAACCAATAAATTCTCACCCAGGAGTGGATGTTTTGTTGTAGTGTCATTGAGTGGGGCAGGAGAAGTGCTTCTCTACAAACAGGGCTCAGCCATGGAGCACGGAGCAGATGGTGGGCAGCGGTGCGTGGCACGAGGGGATGGCACATGCCAGAAATGATTTAAAACCCATTTATCTAGATAGGGATCGATGATGCCACGATTTGTTTCACACAGCAGGAGAAACTCTGCGCTGCTGCTGCTCCTCAACCACCTCCTCTCAGGTGCTCCCAGCACTGAAATCCTGAGTTTCACCCTGACAGCAGCGTCCTGCCTGGCCCATGTGTCCCAACTCCGCTTCTCAGTTCTGGGTGCAGCCCATTCCCTGCTCTGTCCCCAATTAACAGGGACCCACGAGTCCCAGGGGGAGGAGCCCAGGGGTATGGGGTGCCCTGAGCATCCCAACAGAGCACCCCCAGCAGCTGGCAGCAGGGCAGGGAAGCAGCCAGGCTGCCCCTCCTTGCTTTTCTGCTGCTTCCCATCCCACACCCAGGCGGCAGTGAGATGCTGGAGCTGTCACTGTCACCCTGTTCAGTGAGGAGGAAGGAGGCTGAGCGCTGCCCTGCAGCCCTGAGCCCTCCTGGGCATTTCTCACCTTCCACAAGAGCGCTTTGCTTGACGTGTGGTTGAGCTCAGACACATAAGAGAGCACATGGCCTCACCTGCAGCCTCCCAGCAGGAAAGCAACGTGACTTCCCCAGCCCAGAGAGGAGCAGCCCTGTCCCAAAGACAAGGAGGAGGTGGGAGAACTCTGCACAGGGCTCAATTCTACCCTCAAAACCCTTTGGTTAAGGCAAGAAGCTTCATCCACCATTATCACAGCTCAGCGCTTAGCAAACAATAACTCATCTCTGTTCCCTGCAGAACAGCCCTCAGTTCCAAACCCAGGGATCTCCTTTCAGTCCTGAGCACTTCACACACCCGTGGAGCAGAGCCAGGTAACAATAGCTAAAATTTATTAACACGGAATGCACTGCTGGCAGCTGTGCAGAGCTCAGCCTGTGTCCCAGCCCAGCCAGGCTGCCAGCCACCAAACAGCAGGGAGAACACGAGACATAAAACAGCCCTGCCAGCTTTCTCCAAAGAGAGAACCTGCCCCGAAATCTGCCAGAGGGAGCTGCAGCACACGGTCCAAATGTTTCAGGGCTGCGGTCCCTTCTGGTTTCTTGTACATTCTTTTTTAAAAAAACAAACAAACAGGGATGAGAACACGAAAGCAAACAAACTCAGGCTGCCCTAGCTTAAAATTAAAACGAGACGACGATTCTCATGCATGGTTTAAAAGAGAAAAAGCAAGGGCCTGGGAGGAACAGGAGCAGAGAGAGAAGGCAGCCAAAGGCCTACGGATGAAACTGCTGCAACTACTGGTTGCACCTCAAAAGGAAAGTGGGGTAAGATGGACCCATACACGCTGCACACGCTCACCCAAACACCCACCCAGGGCATCTGGTTATGCATCAGAGATGGAGAAGTTGTCCTCCTCCTGTGGTTTGCAGATCCAGCTGCCGTAGCCCATCTCCTCCAGTGCACTGAAGAAGCACTGCTTGGCTTGCTGGTACTGCACGGCTGCTTCCTTCGCTTCTGAGTACACCGAGAGCTTCTGCAGCTCTTTGCAGTCAGTCTTGGCACATAACTGCTGGAACAGGGCAAAGGTTTTCCTCTTGGACACACGAGACACCTCCAGCTTTGGTCTGAGAAGGAAGAAAAAGGCAACGGTGGAAGACATGACACAGAGAAGCTGACAGGAGCAGAGGACTCGGGACAACCCCTTGGTCAGAGCCCCATGAGAGCCTCAGGGCTCTGCTGCAGGGCCTGGGCACAACCTGTTCTGCTTCAAGAGCTCTGCATCGAGTCAGCCTGAAATACCCCTCCCCACAGCAGATACTGCAACGCTCACTGTAAGGATACAACTGACCCCATCTCTCCGGATAGAAAAGCAGCATCAGGAAAAGCTCTTCTTACCCATCTACTTTCCCTTTTGTGCCATCCAACACTTCCACTTTGCTTTCATCAGCAAGGCACCAGTTCACTGAAGACTCCTTTGTCTTGCCCGTCTGCCTGGCGGAGTCGTACACGCTGACTCGTCCAACCTGCAGCCACAAAGGGAAGGGGGGGGGTTCCCAACACTGATCCCACCACGAGATGGGGGGTAAGAGGGGGACCTGGGCACATCAGCCCTGCACTCAGCTATGGCCTTTCCTTTCCACCCCTGATGCTCAGTGCTCTGCATGTTAAAATCCCAGCTACCCCACGCTGAAGGTCCTCCACTGATGCTCCTTTTGGGAAGCGACGGTGCTGGGTCTGATCTCACCTGAGAGAAGTGAAATCTGAGGAGTTTCCAACCCTTGCACTCAGCTCAGCCAAACTCCTGAGATTAAGAAGCCACTATCTGCTGTCTGCTGCTAAAATGAAGGTTAGGAGGGTAACCTTGGTCTGCATTTCCCCAGGAACCCATGGACACAGGGGGGTGGCACACACTGCTTGACTGGCCGCCAGGTGACACCCCTACAGGGACCTCAGTGAGAATCAAGGGCTGAGGTGGAAGGGAGGATGGAAACACAAAGAGGAGCACAGACCTCCGGGTGGTTAACACGATACGGAGCCTGGAGCCTCTTCTGCAGCACATCCCCATCTCTCACCACGCGGCAGCAGATTGCTCTTGTCAGGTGGCCCTGGCTGTACAGGTAACCTATGAAGACACACGTGAAGGCATCAGAGAACAGAAGCGTGCAGGTGACAGCCGAGCCCTGGGAATGACAGCTGGCAGCCACAGGGATCAGCAGCAGTGAGTTCACTGCTACACAGCCCTAGGTGAAGGCTTATGTGTCCTTACTAATACAAGTTTTGTCTCACCCTCACGAGCACCTTCTAAAATCAAGGATCCTGGAGGAAAACCTCACACCACCCACTACATACAATCCACAAACTCCAAAACAGAACAGCTCTGCCAAGATTGATGTTTCAGACTCTTACTCCCGCAGTCTCCACACTGGGAAGGGGTTATTTGGCACCCACGAAGGAGCAGTGCAGCACAGCTGACCCAACCCAGAAAGGGACGATGAGTCTCATACCAAGAGTAACAGAGCTGAGGTACACTGGCTCGATGAAGTGTGACAGCAGTGCTCCTTGCAAGCCCAGGACGTTCCAACGTAAGATTTTGTCGCTGCAGGACATGGTGCGCAACCTCTCCCCGTGCTGGATCCCATCCCACGTCGGCACGATGTCACTCGACTCCACAGGAATGGTGCCTTCCCCTGCGTGAGCAAGGAAAGCTCTCCTGTCAGGACTCAGACACTCAATCCCTTTGTTTCTTGCATGCTTCAAATCCCACCACAGGGCGAGGAAAAGAAGCCTGGAGCTCCAGGATGGCTCAGAACGGAGGACTGCAGCTACCCAACTCACCATTCTCCACCTTGGTCCGCAGCTTGCCTTGTTTGGGGTTCTCAAAGAGGGGTTGGTGCTCTGCCTGTCCCACCACGCTCGCCTGGTCGCTGCAGGACTTATCAAAGAGTGCTCCATCTCCACAAGGTGCTGTGCTAGAAGTGAAATGCCAGGTGATGGGGAGCTGCCAGGGCCGGAGGTGCTGCACTGCTCCCCCCCTGCATCACCCCACACCAACCTGATGTAGAGGTGGAAGGTGATGTTGCTTTTTATTTTGAGTCTCCTCCCTCCTGCTGGCTCAAAAATGCTTTCTTCTGGAGAAGGTTTAGAGGAGTCATACTTCATCAGCTCACTATAGAGAAACCTGAAAACGGGAACAACGCATCAAAAGGGGCTTTGCTCCATTTGAGACAAAATGCACATTGATCCACACGCTGCCCAGGCTCTGGACAAGCAGGGTCCCAAGCTCTGCCTCCATTAAACCAAGGACAGAAGCCAATGAATGGCACGTGACACCACAGAGAGGCATGAAACAGCAGATTTCCAAGCAGGCAGATGACATGCAATAAAAAATATGCGTTGTGTCGGGTAAGCAGATAGAAGCACTGGCAGAGGAGAGAAAGGAGGCTGGCTGGCTCAGCTCTGCTGTTTTTATGCAACTGATCTGAGCGTGAAGAAGACTTCAAGGTTGTTAACCTAGCACCTTTAGTCAGCACCGAGTTTGCAGGCAGAGTAAAGAGCCCCAGAGGCAGCTGAACATGAGCAGTATCATCAGCACAACCCCACGATCCGTTTACATTGACTGGGTCTTTCATGGCTGCTGCTGGCTGGGAGCAGAGGAAAACCCTGAGGTCTCCAACACACCGTCAAGGACTAAAGAAAAACTGCAGCTTCACAGGGATCCCTCAAGAAAAGCATGTGCAGGAGAGGTGAAGCTCACTGCTGTCATCTCCGACAGGCTTTGCTGTGCCAGAGCAGCCCAGCAGCTACAGCTGTCAAGATTAATAGCTCAGACAGAAAGCAAGAGTGCAACCCTCTGATTTCACAGCCTGCTGAGGACAGACCCTCAACACCTTCCAGAGCTGAGGGTGGCACAGAGGGCAGACGACAGCTTTACAAAAGCAGCTTGCTTTGCTGCTGCTCATAACTGGGAAGGCAGGCAATTATCGAGGCTCACCCAATTGCATCTCACTTCAGTTCTCAAGAAGCGCTGAACGCTTTTACAGATAAGAGAACAATTGGGCAGTTTGGTTTGGGAAAAGCCTTCCCAGCTGATGAAAAGGGATTTGTCACTTATCAGCACACGCCTTCTGCACCCACAAGTGCCACCAAAGGATCTGGGCTGCAAAATCCCCCGCGCTGCCTGGGAGTTCTGTGCTCAGACCAGAGCTGTGTTTTGCGTGCTCTGCACCACGCTTTATTTTAAGTGCAGCAGAAGCGGCCCTCGGGCTCTTGGCAAGTCTCCAGTTTGGTACTAATTTGGGTACAGTTCAGGCGTGGCCCTTCCTTATCGCAAATAACATCCCTCCTTTTTAACAACACACGGGTAAACTGGTGGTAAAGCAGTGCAGGAACAGCCGTGGCTACAACCTTTGGCAGGCACATCCGCCTCTCCCTGGGCTTCCCCCTTCTCACCTCACAAAGCCTCTGCGAGAAATGATTTCTGCGTGGCAGTCGTTCACTGTCTCCCCCTTCAAGCTCAGCTCTTCTCCTTTCACACACCGATTACCTGAGGGGAAAAATAAAAGAGAAATGGAAGGCTTGTGGCACTCAAAGCCACGGCAAGAGCCTTGCAGAAAGGTTTTATCGCAGCAAGTTTTGCTTCCCTGGGCTCCTGAGCAGCACACCTACCTCACAGGTTATCACCTTGACCCAGGCAGGGAGGAAAAGAAGGGACAGAGAGCACACACTGCTCCACAGACAGCAGAGGCTGACTGCCACACTTTTAGGGCAGTGTCCCTCCAAGCCTCAGTGCTTTTCAGCTGTGACCAAGAGGGGAACCTGCGCTATCTGATGCAGGAAGGAGCCCACGCTCTGATGCACAGAGCAGCACACAGCAATGCAAGCAGAGATTAAGAGCAATACAGCTGAAGGCGTGATCACTTTGTTCTTTCTTTCCAGCTAAATCACTTGTGACACCATGTGAGCCCTGGGAGCATTGCTTGCCCTTCCAAGGCCTCCAGCAGCAGCCGTTCCCTGCTTGGAGCTGATGGGGAACCCAGTGTGGGACTCAGAGCTCAGCTCATGCTGGAAGCAGCCCATACCTGTCCCGATGCTGACCACCACTCCCAAGTCCTGGTTTCCCTTCCGCATGATGATGGCAGCCAGGATCTTCCTCCCAAGCAGGCTGTGCTGGATGCAAGCAGTCAGGGCGTTGAAGCGCTGGTGGCTCAGCATGGCCATCTGGTCGTGGAGGGTGCTGCCCCTCACAGGGAGCTGCAGGGCAGGGAAGAAAAGAGCTCAGGCAGCAGCTAACCCAAAGCACAGCTAACCAAGCAGAAGGCAGGAACGCACAGAACACGGACTGCAGGCAGAGCCATTTGGGGCTGAACACACGGAGGGCGTCACACCAAGGGCTGGGTGAGGATCTTTGGGGTATTTCTGGGAAAGCCTCTCCAACGCTTCGAGTTCTGCTCTAAGCACATCATTAGCTGCAGCAAGCTGTCTGCCTGGCAGAGCTAAACGAGCTGAGGGACTGCCTCCTGAGACTGCCAGGGGGAACCCCGCTGCAAAGCAACAAAACCCAACCTTGTCTGTTTTCCCAGAGACTCAGCCAGGGAAATCTGTGCCTGGCTTTGCAGGAATTCCTCCTCTGGCTGCCTGTTGGGAGACTGCACCTGCAACTGCCTCCTCTATCACCGCCTTCCACCACGTCCTCCCTGATGGATTTGCTATTTAGAGCCACAGCTGTGCAATTGGGAATGCAGCTTTCTGAGAGATCACCAAACTCAAAGTGAGATTTCAGGCTTGGGATTTCCATCCTGACTCAGCCAGAGCTCCACTTGTATCCGATGCACGACTTTCTGAGCTGATGTAATTTTCAGTCTAGTATGAAGGCATTTGGGATGGATTCTTTTTTTTTTTTTTAAATCAGAATAAAAATGAAAGCATTCCTGTACCACCACAGGAACATACTTCAGCAGCTTGTGGAAGTATCAAAGCATAATGAAGCCCTAAAGCAGACACCAGAAGGAGTGAAGAGCGTGGCTGCGCCCTGGGGAAATACGCAACCCGTTTTAGCAGAGCATCAGCTCATCTACACCTTCAGAGAACAACGATCTGGGGCATTTTTTCTGCTGGACTGAGCAGCACCGGAGAGAGAGGGCTACAAAAGCAGACCCAGCCTTAGAGCTGGACGTTACCTCTGTGATGCTCATCCCTCCCATGCGCTCTGCTTTCTCCGTTTCTCCGATCAGGACGCGGAGCGCTGCGTCAGCTGCCTCCTGCTTGCCCTGCTTCTTACTGTGTGCAGTTACAGCTGGGAACCAACGACCTCCAACCTTCGCCTGATAGACAAACCTGTAAAGACAGCAGAGCATTTGAGAAGTGAAGAAACCCTTCGATTTCGGTCTGGTTTTGAATCTCTCAGCACAGAGAAGAGCGGAGTGCAGGCGGTGTGTCCTCAGCTGGACACGAGGTTGGGCAGAGGCAGCAGCACAGCCTGCTGTCATCTCAAAGCACAAGATGAATTTGACATTCTCTACTCAAGGACAACAGCAACAAGGCAAGATTTCCACCCGGAGAGACACAGCCACTTACTTTGGGTCATGGGGAGGTCCTGTCTGGTCAATGAGTTTGAACTCTGCAGCAAAGCCATTGGAGCGGGCGTATTCCAGCAGGCCACTGACAGGGTTGACATTGAGGTATTTGATGAGCTCCCCAACACCCTTTGCTTTCACTGCTTTGGGTTCATCAGGAACGGTGATCTGCAGAGCACAGCTGTGTTCACCTTGGGGCTTCACAATGGGCTGGAAGAGAGTTGGATAAGACAGGGATGTTAAACACCATCGGTACTGCAGGCTTCTGCAAAGCTCTACCAGAGCCACAACGTGACCCTGCGAGGTGAAATGCAAGAAATAAAGGAGGAATGCGACACAACAAAATAGTTGGGGGTCACAAAGAAGCTCTCTGTACCTGTTCAGGTGGGACACGTGGCGCGGACTCTCCAGAAAGAATCTTCACAGCAACCTCTGCTGCCATTTGCTTTGCTCCCTTCTTGCTGTTTCCTACCACAGCAGGGAAAATTTGGTCACCCATTTTCACACAGTAGCTGAACCTGACAGGACATCACAGCAGACGAAGAGCGTTAAGCACACACATCTCAGTCTGTTTATTATCCCTTTCTCCCAGTTCAAGTTTAAATCCTTCTGCATTATCTCCAGTTTGAATCTACCACCACGGCCTCAAGCTGGAAATCCCAGAGCAGTGCTGCCAGGTAGGGCACAGGACTAGAAGCTGTTCTTGGTGCAGCAGAGCATCCCTGCTCTGAGAAAAGGCACTCTTTTAGTTTCCTTCTAGACACAGACGTTGTGGAGGAGCCATGCCCAGACTCCTCAGTAAGAGGTTAGGTCAGGAGTAGCACAGGAGCACGCTGAACAGCAAGGCGTTAAGGGAAGGAAGGGTTTCCATCCTCCCCAGAGCAGACAGCACGCCATACCTGGGATCGTGAGATGGGCCATCCTGAGACAGCAGCAGGAATTCAATCGTGTTCCCAGACTTCTGCCCATACTCCATGAGCACGCTGATGGGGTGCTTCCCAGGGAGCAGGTTGAGCTGAGCTGGTACAGGCGACAGCTCTGGCTCTGAATACAAAGGCTGCAACGAGAAGATTGAGGAGATGGGTTTCAAAACAAGCAAAACTGTTTGACCAAACTCAAAAAGGAGATGACAAGACTCACCTGTTCCAGCTCAGGGCTGTCAGACACAAATGGCATTTCACTTTTAAGTCCATCGGGACTTCCATTCTCTGCCTCTTGCATCAGGATCTTCATGGCATTAGCTGCTGCCTCCTGTTTAGCAAGTTTTTTGCTTCCTGCTTCTGCTGGTGGGAATGGGCGCCCATTAATCAATGCCTGGAACTTAAACCTTTGAAAGAAAACCAACAAAGAGACAGAAATCAGCAAGGCAAATCAAGAGGCAAAGCTGTGATGCTCTCACTGCAAGTGTTTGCTCTTGGAAGTCGATGAGAATGAGCGGGCAGCTCCAAGCTGAGAGCAAACCTTTGCTGCTATGTGCAGAAAGGAGAGCTCTGTGTCTGGGTCCCACTTCACAGCATCTCCAGAGCTGCTTAGGAGAGATGCAGCAGCTCCAGATTTCATTCTGCAAGAAAGGGATGAGCTGCCATGTTCTGCAGGCCACAAAGAAACAGCTGGAAAGATGCAACAACCCCTTGCAAAGAGCAGCTCGGTCGCATCCGATCGGATGCCCCATCCCTGCAGGCATTCAAGGCCAGGTTGGATGTG
Source organism: Chrysolophus pictus (assembly GCA_037305975.1). Lineage (NCBI taxonomy): Eukaryota > Metazoa > Chordata > Aves > Galliformes > Phasianidae > Chrysolophus > Chrysolophus pictus. The sequence goes on along the minus strand of CM074600.1, from coordinate 2,453,880 downwards.
GCTCTGGGCAGCCTGGGCTGCTGGTTGGCGGCCCTGCACACAGCAGGGGGTTGGAACCAGATGAGCATTGTGGTTCTTTTCAACCCAGGTCATCCTATGATCTCCTGCACAGGGAAGCAGGAAGCCTGAGACGCAGCCCATGCTGCTCTGCCTGCACCTCATCTGGGCTCATCTGTCCCTCAAGCACTTTCCTTGAATCCAAGCAGTGCTGTGAGCCACCCAATGCATTCACAGCAGCTCAGGAGGGGCTGCCTCACATACACCTCTCGTGTTTGTTTGTTTTTCCAGCTGTGCAGCTCCTCTCCTGTTCTCCAGCTCTGCGCACAGGAAACTTGCTTCCAGAAAAAAGGGGTCACAGGGGATCCGGAGATGGGCTGAATCCATTCCATCTCCACTTACAAAAAAGACCTGGGACTCTGCCTTCAGAAATTAGGCCAATTTTCCTGTCTGGCGAGTCTATTGACATGTTCCAGTGTGGCACATACACACTTTTCACCATCTCGCTCAGGAACAATTCAGCAGTCGAGGTGGGACCCCAGAGACTGACTGCAGAGTAGCATCATGCTGCACTCTGACCTACCACACCACTGAGATGCTGCGGGTGGGTTCACCTCCTTTAACCCAAACTCGCTGCTCTCAGGTGCTTTGTTTGGGGCTTCCTTTGTGCCACATCCTCAGCTTGCATCTGGATAAGTCAGAGGTACCCCAGAAATGCCAGTTTTACTCTCTCAACGTAACTAAAATTGAAAGCCAAGGGACCAAATCAGGCAGGGCATTTAGCAGAACAGATGAATTCTACTTCTGTATGGGGTTACCAGACCAAGGCTGCCTGGGGTTAAAACTTAGCCTGGCTGATTCCTGCTTAAATACAGAACTTAATCAGTCCAAACTGCAGCAAACATCAACGAGCAGCCCTGTGGGACAACACCAGAGCGAAGCTGGTTGAAGTCAGCTGAAACAAAAAGAGCACGGGGATGTTAGGAAGCATTCTTACCGTGGCTCATGAGAGGGCCCACTCTGCTCCAGCATGGTGAACTCACAGTGCTGGTAGGTAAACTGGGAGTACTCGGTGAGGCCACTCACTGGGTTCTTCTCCTGGCACGCCAGCAGCTTCTCCACGGGCGTGCATGGGAAGACACTGTTAAACTGAGCAGCGTAGCTGGGGGAAGACTGGGAGTGCATGATGGACTCTGACCCATCCGGCTGCTTGGTGATAGTGTTCAGATAATCCGGGATATCATCCGAAGCCCACCTGCCGTTTTCAGAGCTATCATAGCTGCTGAAGCCAGAAAATAAGGGCTTGGAGTCCTCAGGCATGGCTGCTTCCTTGCCAGCAGCATCGCTCCGAACGCTTTGCTCTGATGGCTGCTGTGCATCTCCCACACTTCGCTCCACTGCTGTCGCTGCTGGTGAGGCTGCAGCCACCTCCTGCACAGCTGGAGGCACAGGAGAAGGCTGCACACCTGGCTCTGGTGCAGCATCTGCTGGTGCTGCTGCAGTGGCCTTCAGCCTCATCTCCATCCGCTCACGCTTCCTGCTCGTTAGGGACCATCGTGGAGGGCTGGAGTTCTGCTTGCGGACATCTCCCAGCTTCTCCAAAGCACTGAGAAAGGAATTCACATCCTTTGCCCTGGAAAATCCGATATTTCTGGCAAGGTTGATGGCCGTCGTGTCCGCCACGCTGAACAAGAAGTTGCAGATTTTGTCCTTGGTCTCAGCCATGGTGGGATTGGGGTCTCTCACACCAGCTGCACTCTTCTCCTCCCAGCTCTCAGGAGCCGGGTCTGTGTTCCCCACCCTGTGCTCAGGAGGGTTTCCTTCTCTTTCCGTGTTTGGGTTGGCAATCCTCCACAGCGGTGGTGTCCCAAAAATTCTGTGCAATTTGCCTTCCTTGAGGAGATTATACAAAACACGATTGACCTCCTTCTTTTGAGTTTTAAGCTTACGTACAAGATCGTGAACCGTACAAGTCTCTCCTTCTCGGAGCTGCCCCAAAATACTCAGAATTTCTTGTTCCAAGCTCTGTCCAGCAAGAGACAGTCTCTGTAAATTCAGCCTGATGGCGAATGAATCTCTTTGCAAGTCCTCCTGAGAGTGATAACGAGGAAGGGGACGATGTGGGGGTGTTTCTACCTGCTGCTGCTTGCTGGAGAACCTATGCCATCCTGCTTTGCCACGGCCGCCCTGCCCTCTCCCTGCAGGAGCAGCAGCCTGCCATCCTCCAGCACGCAGCTTGCTGTACGACTGCGGTTTCTGAATTAAGCAGACATCACCATCCTGCTCTGCTAGGTGCCAAGAGGATTCCCAATTTGTTTTCTGCGAGGGATGGGGGCAGTTGAAGAAAGCTGGGTGAGTGTTGGAGCAGTGATGCCTCGCTCGGGTGAGATGTGAGCCTTTACCTCGAGCAGTGCCTCTTCTCATAGCGCACTGCTTGAGCACACGTTTGTGTCCAGGCTGCCTGCACACCAGGAACAGCGATTCTCTCCTCTTCTCAGTAGATACCTGCTAGGAAGACACACAAAAAAATAACCCGGCAAGGATTAAAAACCCAATTACACAATTATATGCTTCCAGAGGTGCGGTCTGAGCAGCCTCCATACTACTGAGACGTGCGTCCTGCCAAGCCTTCCTGCTTTCCACTGACATTAAATTATTCATGTGAGCACAACTGGCAAATTACACCCGCCCAGGTCAGAACCCAGCAGTCAGGAACCCTGGGTGAGGTTAACAAGAAAACAACTTTAAAAGAAAGAGAGATACGCTGCTCTGGTTGGGCTGAACATCAGTGAACATCGAGCCAGCTGCACAGACTGTCTGAATTTTGGTGATTCCTTCTGGCACCACTGGGTGATTTCAAGTCATGAGCAAGTTTCATTTCTCTGTCTGCAGGGAGGCAAGAAACTCAAGTCTGCTTTTTGCAGCTTGAGAGGCAGAGGGAGGTGAGGCAGCTCAACGTGGCACAGAGCAGAGCTGTCAGAGCCTCACGCTGGATTTAAGATTCGTAGCTGAAGTCTGAAACCCCAAACGTCCCCTTGTTTGTGGACTGCAACGACCTACAGAGGTAAAGCATCACACTGCAGAAGTAAAGCGATAACCTACAGGGAAATCGGATAGCTGGGCACTTTGTAATGCCATGAAGGTGTTCTGGGATGGCAGCCCGAGTTTCACTCACACCCTGAGTGCTGTGCCATCCGCTGGGCTGCAGCTCTCAGCTTTTAAAGTGCTGCTTAAAGAGAAGCAGCCATGCACAGGGCGTTTCCCAGCCATCCTACACACAGCAATGTATAATTCCTCTGGGGCTCCTTTTTTGGGACCCCCACATCAGCCAGCATTGGAAAACTCTTTGCAAAGAAAGTCCTCCGGCTTCCCGAAGTGCTGCAGCACTGCAGGGTGATGTGTCAGAGAGAAAAGGAGGAAGAATGTCCCATCCCTGCAGGCATTCAAAGCCAGGTTGAATGTGGCTCCGGGCAGCCTGGGCTGGTGGCTGGAGACCCTGATTCTATGATTCTCCCTGGAATCAATGATTCTATGGATCCTTATGGCACCCTGTGGATCCCTATGGCACCCCATGGGTTCTCTGGGCAGCCTGGGCTGCTGGTTGGTGACCCTGCACACAGCAGGGGGTTGGAACTGATGGTCAAGTGGTCCTTTTCAACCCAGGCCATTCTATGAGTCAATGATTCTATGGGCCCCTATGGCACCCTATGGATCCTAATGGCACCCCATGGATCCTAATGGCACCCCATGGGTTCTCTGGGCAGCCCGGGCTGCTGGTTGGTGACCCTGCACACAGCAGGGGGTTGGAACTGTTGGTCACTGTGGTCCTTTTCAACCCAGGCTATTCTAGGATTCTATGATGATTCTATGATTATGGCACCCTGTGGATCCCTAAGACACCCTAGAAGTTCTTATGGCACCCTATAGATCCCTATGGCACCCTATGGATCCTCCGGGCAGCCCAGGCTGCTGGTTGGTGACCTGCACACAGCAGGGGGTTGGAACTGATGATCATTGTGGTCCTTTTCAACCCAGGCCATTCTATGAGTCAGTGATTCCACGGCTCCTTATGGCACCCCGTGGATCCTAATGGCACCCCACGGATCCTAATGGCACCCTGTGGATCCTAATGGCACCCTGTGGATCCTAATGGCACCCCACGGGTTCTCCAGGTACCTGGGCTGCTGGTTGGTGACCCTGCGCACAGCAGGGTGTTGGAACCGATGATCAACGCGTTCCTTTCCAACCCAGGCCATTCTATGAGCGGTTCTATGAAAGAAGGGAGGCTGCACACGGAGCGCTCGGTTCCCAAAGCAGCAGAACGCGTTCAGCTCACTTCGCTCCTTAACCACACCGACCACCGACTCCGCGTTCCCAAACCGCGGCTCCTTTCGGTCCAAAGAAGCACCGAGGGGGTGCAGCGCTCCCCGTCACGCGTTACCTGCGCTCCGCTCTGCGTCCGGACGCCCAAACCGAATCGCCGGAGGCGGTGCCGGTCCCGAGGTACCCCGTAAGATGGCTGCTGATCCTTTCGCTTTCGGTTCCGTCCCCGCAACCGTTCTCTTCGCCCCGCCCGGGGGCGGGCAGCGCTGGGACGCGGCGCCGTGCCCGGAACGTGGGGAGAGACGGGGAGACGCGGACGGGGGGAGGAGCGCGGCCGTGCTGGAGACGGCGCGGAGCAGCGGACCGGGGGAGGGGTTCCGGTCCGGTCCCGGTACCACCGTGCGCGTCTCCGAGCGCCGCCGCGGCCACGAGACGGAAATTCTCTTTATCCTCCGTGTTCACGCACCGCGGAGGCACAGCCCCGCACCCCGCCGTCCCGTCTCCGTGCCCCCACCGCCCCCCGTAGAGCTCTGGGTGCCTCCCGGGACGCCGTGCCCAGCCCCCCCCCCCCGCGCCCTCTTACCGCCGCCACCAGCGCCGCTGCGGGCGCGCCATGATGACGTCATCGATCCGCGCCGCGCGGCGTCGCGGCCGCCATCTTCCTTCAGGGCACGGCGCGAAGGCCGCGTTCGGGCAGGGCAACGCAGGGCAACGCATGGCGGCGGGGGGGCTGCCCAGGCTACTTCCTTACGGAGGACACCGTTGCGATCCCCGAATCCCCCATTCTCTCCCCCCCACCCCCGGGCGCCGCCTGTTGCTGTGGGCGCGGCCGCGCGAGGCCTCATCCTGCACGTGCCCGCTACTGCGCATGCGCCTGTGGTAGCCGTGATGCGCATGCGCCCTGTGATAGCCGTGATGCACATGCGCGTGAGCACTGCCTGGCGGGCGCATGCGCAGTGCGCGATGCCCACGTGCCTGGTGGGCGTCGGGTCTGGTCTGTGGGGGGGGGGGGGGGTCTTCGTTCCCCCAGCTGCCCTTCTGGGCTTTGTGATTACTACAGCTTCTCTGGCCCCATGGCCCCCGTTGTTCTCTGGGCCTCCAACCTCCCCCCTCCCCATTCCCCTGCGTTCCCCCAAAGCCTCCCCGGGTTTTCCCTTCCCCTAAACTCTCCCCACACCCTATGGGGCTCGCTCACCTTCCGTTCCCCCCACCCTTAGCAGCCCCTTCATCTCTCATAGGGCTCCACTGCACCCCCATGGGGCTTCACTGTCCCCTGTGCTCCCCCCCCCCCCCCCAACCTCCAGTTTTTCCCATTTCAATTCATCTTCAGCAGCGTGGAGCTGCCCCCCCCCCCCCCCCCCCCCCCAGCCAAACTGCATCCCCCACTCCCTGCACCATTTTCCAGGAACACTACGATGTCGTTCGTCCCCCCCCCACAACCTCCTTCTCCCAGCATGGATCCTGCTTCCCCCCTTTCCTCACCCCCCCCCTCCCCCACCCCCCATTAAACCCATCAGAGCTCTCCCAGCACAGAGCAGCCTGTTCCCGTCTGCTGCTCACTGTGTGCCATCTGCCAGCGAGACGGAGCTGGGAGCCCCACGTCGCACTGTGCGCCCACGGGGAGCCCCACGGCTCTGTGTGAGCACCCACGGGAGCCCCCGGCCCCTCTGCTCCCCCTCTGCTGGGGGAACCCTGGGGGTGGGCAGGGGCTGGGGGTGCTTTGTAGGGACCTGAAGACATGGGGATGTGGCCCCAAAGGGATGGGGCTGATGGGGGGGGACCTATGGGGCTAACGGGGGGAGCTACGGGGCTGCTTCCCCTGGCATCAAAATGAAGCTGGGATTACTGCAGGCAGTCAGGTGCAGGACCCAACCCAGGATTGCTCATGTTTGGGGGTGGTTTTATGAAGCTGATTTTGCTGGTTTTTTTTTTTTTTTTTTTTTTTTGGTTGATTTCTTTTTTAATTATTATTTTTAATAGGTATACCTGTCCTCCAAAACAAGATCCCCTCCTCCAGCCCCAATTCCCATTTTCCTAGGAGGATTCGTGATTGCACAAACCCCACACACACATACTGCAGGGTCGGGCGCTGCCAGCCTGGGCACGCAGCGTCTCACACTTCACACACAGCCCTCAATCTGCTCTTTTTTTTCTTTTCTTTTTTTAATTGCTGGTGATCGTTCTCAGCCTATAACCCAACCTCCGTGAACGTGATTCATCCCTGCAGCTCTTAGGGCAGAGCAGAGGATGCAAAACCCTGCACAGCTGCACCGTGGAACAACCAAAACAACGGAGCCTCGCATCCCTCAGAATCACAGCCCCTCCATCAGCATTCATTCTGCATCCTATGGAACAGGTTGCCCAAGGAGGCTGTGGATGCCCCATCCCTGCAGGCATTCAAGGCCAGGCTGGATGTGGCTCTGGGCAGCCTGGGCTGCTGGTTGGTGACCTGCACACAGCAAGGAGTTGGAACTGATGATCACTGTGGTCCTTTTCAACCCAGGCTATTGTAGGATTCTATGATTCTATGGATCCTAATGGCACCCCATGGATCCTAATGGCACCCCATGGGTTCTCTGGGCAGCCTGGGCTGCTGGTTGGTGACCTGCACACAGCAGGGGGTTGGAACTGATGATCATTGTGGTCCTTTTCAACCCAGGCCATTCTATGAGTCAGTGATTCCGTGGGTCCTCATGGCACCCTGTGGGTCCTCATGGCACCCTGTGGGTCCTCATGGCACCCTGTGGGTCCTTATGGCACCCTGTGGGTTTTCTGGGCAGCCTGGGCTGCTGGTTGGTGACCCTGCACACAGCAGGGGGTTGGAACTGATGGGCATTGTGGTCCTTTCCAACCCAGGCCACTCTATGATTCTATGATTCCACGACTCGTGGAGACTTGGGCAAGCTCCAGCTCGTCTCCATAGGAACACAGAGGGAGAGATGGAGCCGCCGAGCTGTTATCAGGACGATCCGTGGGTTAATTTAGAGATAAGGGGCTGAAAGTCTTGGTGTGCTGCTCCATACCCCCCCCCTCCCAGCACAGGGTGTGGGGGACCCCCGACTCCGGGCTCGTCCCCCCCGCACGATGGCAGCACGAACCAAGGCACCGAGCGCCTCAGGTGCCGCCTTTGTTCCTCTCCCTCTTACGAAATGCCATAAATTGTGGCACAGCTCCCCCGCCCGACCCGCTGCTGGAAGGCCATTGTTCCGCCGGGCTTCATCTAAGAGCCGCTTTATGAGACGTGCTGAAATATCGCTTCCTCGCTGTTGAATCAGCCTGTTCCCACCGGGAGATAAAAGCCGATGGCTCGATGGCAACGGGGACATTTTGTTACTCTCCTCCATCAGCTGACTGGATGCTTTAATTGAGTGGAGGTGCTGCCCAGGGCTGTGCTCTGAGCTCCTGCAGTGCACACATTGAGCTCTACAGCGCTGCAAGCAATGGGGTTCAGTCCCCGCATCCTCCAGAATGCTGCTCTGCATTGGGTGCAGGTGCAAAGCTGTGAGCCCCACGTTGGGTCTCCGCTGCTCCTGCTGCTCCCATTCCACTCCAAAGGGTTTGGTTTTCTTTTTTCCCCCATTAGATTCTTATTGCAGTGCAGGTACCTCAGTGGTGGTGCTTCTGGTGGCCCATTTTAACGAGCAGATGGCAGTCACTCAGCCTGCAGAAGCACCACGAATGCCATTTGCTCCGTCCCTGCAGGAAAGGAGCAGCTGATGCTCACACCCCAAAGGGCTGCACGCAAAGCTCCAGCCCTGGGTCTGCCTTCCCCGAGCTCAGTGCTGCTTCCCAAATGGGATTTCCCACTTTGAAGCAATCCCTGCGTGCCCTCTCCTGCTGACACAAGGCAGGGGAAGCAGCAGCATCACCCAACACTGCAAGAGCAATTCCCTTCGAGGCTCCTCACCGCTCAGCAGAGGTGTGAAGCCGAGCTCGGATGGCACAGCAGCAGCTGCCACGGCTGCTCTGCAGACATCAGCAGCGATTGCTCATCCCAATACAGCATGGAGGGGATGGGGGGGCTCTCCCTGCACCTCCCCAGTGGGGGTGTGGGTGGGGATGGCACAGCTGCAGGAGCATTGCAGTGACTGTGCAGCTGCAGCAGCTCGGTGCTGGCTGCGACAACAGCAGCGATCCCCATGGCTGAGGCTGCCACGTGAGCCCTCGCCTTGGCTGCTGGTGGGCTCATCTGTCACGTTTTTATGGCTGTCAGTGTCTGCTGGGCGCCTTGGCCTTCAGCCTTGCGCTGCTGTTGCTCAGGGAGCCGTGTTCTTCCATGGCTCTGCTGCTCAGAGCCTTCACCCCTTTGTGACTGCGTGGGGGCTGCGTGAAGGAAGTCCTTGGATGGGGAAGCAGTGAGAAGGGGCTCCCAGTGCTGCTCTGAATGAAGGCAGCAGCTCCCAGGCAGCTCATCAGTCACATCAGTGAGCCTTCCCACCGCCAGCTTGCAGGGAGCTTCCTGATAGCCAGCATTAACATTCTGTTCTGTAACCTTTACGGTGCCATCCAGCCCAGGTTCCCTCCTGCCCTTTGCCACCCCCTTTTGCATTTAATATTAAATCTGATTTTGCAGAGAGAGAGAGAGACAGAGAGAGAGAGCTTTGCTGTGTGCTCAGCCAAATCAAAGGGATTTTGCAATCCCCATCTGGGCACAGCCCCAGTCCAAAGGCTGAAGGCATCCTGGAGGCGGCACCGCCCCCCACCGCCCCCCTCAGGTCTCCCCTTTTATACCCCAGGACACAACGGCAGGTCTGATTTCCCCCCACCCCTCTGCTATTTTCCCCAGGGTCAGCACTCTGCAATGGAAGGGCAGCGCTCAGCCCCTCTTTTTGTGCATTTACGGGGCTGTTGAGCACCGAGGCTGCGATGGGAAGCCGGCTGCAGCCAGATCTCCGAAGTGCTTCCATCACACAGAGCTCCTCTGTGCCTCCCACAGCATCCCCTCACACCTTTTCTCTTCTTTTCCCCCCCTCTGATCGCTGCAAATGGTTCTGTTGGCGCAGCACAAAGCGGCTGACAGCCGAGCCGCAGCCCAGTGCTGATGGATGGCACGGGGACGGCTCTTTAATTGGATGCTCTGCACAGATTTCCCCACAAAAGGCGTTTTTTTAATCTAAAAGCAAGCGAGAAGCTGGAACGTGCCTCGTTTCTTTCACGACTTCCCCAGAGGCAGCAGCAGAGCGTTAAGGAGAAAGAAAAGGAGGGGGGAAAAAATAGTCAGCAGCACCAGGTGGCTGAGCAGCTCGCAGCCTAATTGATTCCTCTTTCATTAATACACAACCTGTTGCTCCCAACCGATTTTTGGTACAAGTAAAGCCCTCCAGGCCCTGTGCTGGAGCAGCGACCCCAAACCCTGCACGGTCCAGTACTCCCAAAAATACCACCTGGAAGGGTTTCCTCCTTGACCCCTCTGAACCCCTCTATTGTGTTCTCTCCCCTCTCCCCCAGCAGCAGATCCAGGAATGCACAGCCCTGCTTTTGGCAGAGCACTGCTGTGGAGGAGGGATGATCGCTTTTTTAGGGATTGGGGGGGGGGTGAAGTGCAGCAAAGCCCCCCCACACACACACAGCATCTCCACCACTGCAGCACAGCGGCCGTTCCTCAGCAGGAAACCCAGAAATACCCGTTTCACAGCAAAGTGTCGTTTAACCACTGCTTTTCACAGCTGATTCCTGCTGAGGAACCCTTCTCATTGTGCGAGCAGCGGGCGCTGGGAAGTGAAGATAGCTGCTCCTGGCATCTCCTCATGCAGATGCATCCTCCGTGCGCGCTCATGGGAATTGCAGGCACGTCGGGGAGAGAAAAGGAAGCTCTGTGCAAACACTGCAAGCTGGGCAGGGAGATATCAGCACACAGCAGCCGCGGGGAGCACAGGAGCCCTCGCACGCAGCCCCACAGTGCTGTGCATGGGGCACGAAGCAGCCAAGCCGTGGCATTGCTGAGCTGTTCCACTGACGTTGCCCAGACCTCTCCGAGGCGCGATCTGCTCTGCAGACCTCACACCGCCGTGTGGATAATTAGTGGTAACTAACAGCCCCAGCAGGGGATGAAATTAGCAGCCTTGCTTTTACCTCGGTGAAATGAGTCTGTGAGAGATGGAAATAACTGTGGGAGACGGCCCTGAGCTGTGCTGTGACCCATCACCCCCAGGGCAGAACCCTCCCCCCCATGGGGATGCTCTGCTCCCCACCTCCGAGATGGGGAATGGGAGCACACAGGAGGCAGCCCTGCTGCAATCCCGTGCCCTGGGAGCTGCTCCCACGTTCCCAGCAGGCATCAATTCAGGCCTATGGCATCGTGCCCACGGGTTTCCCCTCCTCAGGTGTGGGCCAACAGTTCCCCACTGTTCATAAGAACCTCCATCTGCTTTTCAAGCAACCGCAGAGCGCGGTGCTTAATAGCATTGATTTCTCTTGATTTTTTCCTCCTTCCAAGCACACTTCACCACCACCACCACCTCCATGGGACTGGGAGGCAGAGGACACGGGGACGCAGCTCTGTCTCCTGCCTTAATCCCAACCATTAATAAAAGCAGATTTGGTGCCTCACGCAGAGATTAAACGAATCCCCCCCCCCGTCTCCGCAGGCAGCACCAGCGCACAGCTGCACTCATGGCACTGGGCTCTGCACTGCTAAGACACTAATTTGGGAAATGGAGCTGCGTGGCATTAATCAGCCCTCTGAGAGCCCCTCGGAACGCTGGAGGTGGTTTTAAAGTTGGCAGCTTTGGCTCAAAGCAGTGCCCAACTGAGTGATTTGTCACCGTGCCATCACCGCGTGTCACCCCATCCTTCCTCTGCGGGTGTGGGGCTGCATCTGGGTTGGTTGGTTTTGTTTTTTTGTTTTTTTTTTTTTTTTTGGGGGGGGGGGAGGGTTAAGCCATGAGCCAAAGCTCTGAGCTCAGTGCCTGGGCTCCATCAAGGCTCTGTCCCACATCCCGGCCAGATTCTGTCTCTTTGGTGAGAGGTGAACCCATCCAGTGGCTGAGCTTTGGGAGCAGCTCAGCATCTGCTCTGGTCACACTGGGCTGAGCAGGAGGGAAATCCTCAGGGCACATCAGCACAATGCCAAAGGAGAGGGGCTCTCATTCAGCACAAGAAGCCTCGTGCAGGTGGGCTGCTGGCACAGCAGAACCGTCCCAAGCAGAAAGCCTGCTACTGTGGCTCAGAGTGACCCCCAGGGAAATCTCATCCCCCAACAAAGGCAGCAGCCACTGGAAAAACAGCACTGGTGCCACTGTCCTCATCCTTCTCTATGTCTGCATCTCAGCATCCCTGCAAGGAAAGTTTCCCATTGTGGGGTCTTCCTAAAGCTCATATGGGGACCACAGGAGCCCAGCACAGACCCCAAGGGACACAAAGCCATTCCTTGGGATGCAAGGAGCTCAGCACCCCCCCGATGAGGGGCTGCTCCACCACCTCCAACCCCCAGAGGCAGCACCCCAATGCCAGCGTACCCACAGCACAACCACCCCGAGCATCACAACAGTTCCCTGCCAACACAGCTCCCATCCAACACCCAGAACAGAGCTGCAAGGACCAGCAGAACAGAGGGGTCTGAAGCGTTTATATAGGTACGTATATGTCATATATTTGTGTGTGTAACTATACATCGAGATCTGCATACTTACACACCCGCACAGGTAAATATTTATAGATACTGACCTCTTCAGATTAAAGTCCAAGGCACTTTTTACAGTGAACAGGTTAAAGCCATAGTTTAAAACGCGCCTGTTTCTGGGTACAGCTCGGTTTATGGCAATGCTGCTGGGACGGGAAGGGCCCGTTCCCTTCCCCTCTTCAGGGCCATGCACAGATTGGGAGGAGTGTGGGGCCGGATCCTCACCGCAGCCCCAAGCAGCTCTATAGGGCCATGTTGGGTTGTGCAGTGCAGGGGAGGAATGATTTGGGCAGGAGGTGGGGAAGAGCGCATCCTGGGGGCTGCACACCTGCCCTTTGCTCAGGAAATGGGGCACAGATGGGGCTCATCCAGAGAAAAGCAAGAACCCCCCCGAGCAGTAGGGCTTCCCCCCATTAAATCCTCCCTGCAGCCCTTAGGGAGCTGAGTGGGGAGAAGATGGGGGCAGGAAGCAGAGCAAAGCCCCCCAGCAGCAGCAGCAGCAGCATTTCCCCCTCCGCCCCCCCAGAGGAGATACCCCAGCCCACCTACCTGGGGGTCACAGGGCTGTGAGATGGCTGGGGACAGGAGGAGCACGAGGGCCCCGAGCACCCTACAGACCTCAGCCCCAGCAGAAGGGGGTCAGCAATACCCTCACCACCACTCACAAAGAAAGGAGCCAGCCCTTCTCCTCCAGCCTGGCTATAAACCCCAGGAATCCCCCCCGAGCTGGGCTCAATGAGGGGCAGCTGGAGCTGCTGGGGGGGCTTCAGCCCTGCAAGGAGCCCTCCAAGCTCTCTGACCTGCAGCTCCGGGTGGGTTAATGAGCTCTGATAGCGATAACTGATAACAGCACTGAGAGGATGGGGGGGATAGAGGAGCTGTGTAAGGGATTTTGCTGTACTGGAGGAAGGCAGCAGGAATTGGTCCCAGGTGCCATGCCCAACCCTGGCTGCTGCTCTACATGGAAGGAAGCGGCCAGGAGTGCAGAGCAGGGCTGCACAGGGGGGTTTAAGACTATTTCCCTACAGACCTCGTCCTGCACACGTAGTGCTGAGATGCCCCCCAAGTGTGCACTGAGAACGGCAAGCTGGGACAATCTCTGCAACCTCACCACGTCCCTCTCCTAAATTTGGGGCTGCCCCTCCGTCCTACACAAGCACAGCCTGAAATGGAAGGAAACAAAACCTCCGGGCACCCCATGGCCCCCCCGTGCCAAGTCCTTACCTGCCGTACCACCAGCGGGGACCTGGGGGTGCCCTCATCCCCAAGCTGGGGACACGTTGACCTGAGAGGAAGAAAAGAGTGGGACCCAAAGCCCTCCTGCCCCGAGGAGGAGGAGGAGGAGGAGGATGGATGGGTGATCCCTGAACTTGGAGAGCACCGCACTGTGCCGGTGTGGCTGCTCTGAGCCAAACGTTTGGGTTGTTGAAGTCCAAAAGCGAGGGAGAAGCGATGCGCCCTGCACTGCTCCGTCCCCAAAGCCTCCATCCCGCGGGCGAATGGGACCAGGAGAGGGAATGGCTTTCAGAAGGCTGAGAAAAGCAAAAAGCAAAGCCCCGGTGCTACACAAATTTAGGATCCCAGTGGGGATTAACGCCTTGGGATGGAAGGGATCGGGATGGGGGCTGTGCTGGGAGCTCCCACCAGCCCCGGCCCCGCAGTGACTGTACTCAGAAACAGACATTGGCAGCAGGCGGGCGTCGCTGCCTGCCGACAACAGGTCGGGTACAAAACCATAATTGAAAGTTACAATAACCTTTGTAATATAGCAATATATTTCATAGTTAAAATAAACTATTATGCTTTCCCCTATCGTTAAAAAAAGAAGCGAGCAGTACAGAGGCAAGGTGCAAACCCGTGCGGAAGCCTCCTTCAGTCTGGACAGAAGCGTTTCAGTCTGTGGGTTTGCAGAGAGGACGTCGTATTTTTTTACTTTTTATTTATTATTTTTTTCTTTTTTTCTTTTCTTTTTTTTTTTTTTCTGGCGTTTTTAGGACGTTTCCTTGCAGGCAGTGCAAGAGGTTCGCAGAGGGGAAAACCGAGGCTGTGCTGCAGGAGGCGGTGGGTGGGTATGGAGAGCGTCGGGGTGCGCTCGCCCCACCTGGGATAGCAGCTGGAGTGCTGAGAGGGGTGGTGGTCGTCTCGCTTTGCAAAATGGGGGGGTGGGCTGAGCCGGCGTGGTGGGTCTGAGGGCTGCTTCCTGGTGAGAGGTCGGCATCTCTTTGGGTTTTTGAGAGGATGTTGTTGTTTGGTTCTTGTGCTTTTCCTGCACGGCTCCCGTTGGTCCCAGCTCTCCTCCCTGCTCGCTTTGGTGCTGGGAGCTCAGGGGAAGGGAGAGCTCCCCTCTCATCTGCCGGTGTGTGGTGGGCTCAGTGCCCACGTAGCAACCGGGTCCGACACCGGGACCGACACCGGGTCCGACACCGGGACCGGCGTGGCGCTGTCCGCGGTGCTGAACCGGCAGCGGGTGAGGACGGAGTGGAGGATGAGGATGTAGAGCATTGGATGGAGGGTGTAGGGTATGAGGGATAAAGGGTAGGAATAAGGATGCGTAGGATGCAGGGTGTAGAGCACTGGATGGAGGGTGCGTGGGATGGAGGGTGTGGGATATGAGGGATGAAGGGTGCATGGGAACAAGGGTACATGGGATGTAGGGTGTAGTGCATTGGTTGGAGGGTGCATGGGATGGAGGGTGTAGAGTGCATGGAATGAAGGGTTTAGAGTGCATTGGATGAAGGGTGCATGAGGAGTAGGGTGAACGGAATGAAGGGTGAATGGGGTGTAGGGTGTAGTTTGTGGGGAATGAAGAGTGTAGGGTGCATGGATGCACGCACCATTTAGCGTTCAAGGGATGAAGCATGCGTGGGATGAAGGGTGTAGGGTTTACGGAATGAAGGATGTAGGGTGCAAGGGACGAAGGGTGCATGGATGCAGGCTGTGGGATTCAAGGTGCATGGGTGCAAGGTGCATGAGGTGCGGGGTGCTGGGCAGAGGGACTGCTGGGCTGTGTGAGGATGGGGGTCCGCAGGGGGTGAGGTGCAGAGCTGGGGGTGCCAGGTGCAAGCTCTGAGCTCAGAGCATGCGATGGAGGGCACAGGGCCGTGGGCTGCAGCGGTGCCATGAGGAAGCAGCAGCTCTGCCCAAGGACGAGGTGCTCCTGCACTGGTGGCAATGCTGAAGCTCTCATCACCGCTCTGTCACTCCCTCACAGCCCAGCTGGCACTTCCTCCTCTTGTTCTACTCTTGTTCCTTTCTCAGACTTGATTACCAGCCCGTGAGGAGGTTCCCGCTGGAGATATCGATTCCCAGCCATCAATACTTCCTTCAGCCTCACGACGCATCGCTGCACGGCACTTCGTTCCTACACAAACCACAGGAGAGGCGTGGAAATGTTTTTCTCTGCTGGCTGCCCGCGGCCAGTGGAGATTCTGTATTTTAGGCTCATCCTTGGCGTTCACAAGGCTTCCTCCATTGCCGTGCTCGAAATCTCCTTGGGAAGATGGGAAGATGGGCATCTCCTCTTCACCCCATCCGAGGAGCGGGGAGGTGAGGGATGGTTACGTGGAGGCACAGGGACTGGTGGCAATGCTGAGAGCTGGCGCTGGCGCGCTGCCGAGGCAGTGACACGCTCCCATCAGCCCTGCCCGCCCTGCAATTAAACTAATGACAAGATCTTCGTGCAGGGGAAGAGCAGCTCCTTCCCAGAAGCTGAAGATGCACTGCTGGCCAAAGAATAGAAAATGCTGGCAGTGAGCTCTGTGCTCCCTGAACGCAAACCATGCGACAAGAACAACCGGGGCTGCTACCGTGCTACCAACAGGCTTCACAGCACCACCTCTGCAGCACCAGGAGCGCATTTTGCAGCTCCTCTGGAGGAGCCTTCCTCCTCCTCCTCCTCCTCCTCCTCTGCCATGTGCCAATGGCAGGGCTGGAGGAGGGGGGGAGGGAGGGGAGCGCCTCGTAACCGCTGCTTGTTTCCTGTGCAGCTTTAATTGCGGGGCACGAGGAGTAAGATACCTTCCAGCAGCAGGGAGTGGGGTTTTGCACAGCAATTCCTCTGCACTGGGGCTGATCCATCCCTGCCTACGTGCGCACGGAACGCAGCGTTACTGACGGGAGCGAAAGAGTTACGAAGGAGAAGATTACAGGCTGAGTATACCTGGAGTAACACAGTGGCTTTTGATTACAATTACTGACACTGCCGGGTGATGTGTAATTAATATCACGGAGTAATTACACGCTTACTTCATCTGTTTAAAAATATATAAATATCCTCTGCTGTGTTTTCAATGAAAGCAGCAAACGCCGTCCCCAAAGCGGGGGCAGCGCAGGGACCGGGCAGAACCCCAAACTGCTGCGGGGTGACACGAGAAGGGGACACGGTGACAGCAGAACAGGGATCTTCATTCCCCAGTGCTGCTGACTCCCAGCAGGAGCGGTGTGGGGTGGGGGTAGTTTTAAACAGATGAAGTGTCCCACACTGAGCATCGTCCGCGGCATCGGGGTCGGAGCTGTGCCCGGTGCCTTCCCCGACCTCAGGGTTGTTCCGGGGTTTGGAGACCCCCGGATGGGGTGGGGGGCAGCGATGGGGCCGTCCCCACCTGCATTAAGCACTGCTCGAGGCTCCAATGAGCCAAAACGAAGATCTGGTTCTGCCCCAACAGAGAGCACCGGTGCTGCAGAGAGAACCCCCGGTCAGCTCGGAGCCCACCACCTACCCTGGAACAGAGCGAGGGGAACGTGTTGGTGTCTTGGCAAGGAGACGGGACGGAGCACGGACATCTCAGGGCAGAGCTGTGCAAGAACTCCAAGGTCAGGAGGAGGGGAACGCACTGCGGGGGGGGAGGGGGGGTTGGGGGTGAGCAGCCCTGTGCCCCCCCCCCCCGTGGCCCCGAGCTCCACACGGTGCGATTCTCCCTCCGGTGTCTCCGTCGCTTCAGTGCTTCCGACTGGTTTGTGTTCGTTTTGTTTTGTTTTCAATGTGAAGACCTGAGATTGAGCGTGGATTCCTGTCCTCCACCGAGCGCCGCGGCGCGAAGCGTCGCCTCCGTCCCCTTCCTTCACCACGAGTAGAGGCACCGAAACGGGGGGGAAAGGGAGCGGGTTTGGGGGGGAGGGGAGAAGGGGGGAGATGTCCATCCCAAGGCATCACCGCTCCAACACCGTTCCCAGAGGGAACACCGAGTCCTCGGGGCCGCCGCCAGCTCTCCCCGTGTCCACGGAGCGCCAGGAGGGGGCTTTGCTCTGCGCTTTTAGCAGCTGCTGGAGCTGGTGTACGGGGTGGGGAAGGAGGTGGAGCTGACCCCGATGGGGCTCTCGGATAGAGGGGTCTGCGGGGTGCCGGCAGGCACGGCAACGGCCCGAGCCTCCACCACGGCGGCGAGCAGGCGCTGGTGCTGCTGGCGCAGCATATCGGCCAGCAGCAGAGGCAGTGAGTTGAAGCTGGCGCTCAGCTGCTCCAGTTTGGATTCCAGGCTGCCGAGCTGCTTCTCCAGGTCCTCGCTGCGGTCGTTGAGCTCGGTGATGAGGTCGTACATCACGTTCTGCATCTACGGAGGGAAGGAAAGGGGTTGGATCAATGATTCCAACTTGGAGCCCCCACCCCACCCCGTGCAGCTCTGCAGCCCCCGACCCTTCATTGGGCTGAAAGTTCTGCTCCTGAGCCATCGCAGCTGGAAGTTGCACCCGCTCTGCGACCCAGAGGTTTCGCCTGCTCTGCAACTCAGAGCCTGCTGCTGTCAGCTCTCATCAGGCAGCCCCGGGGCTCTGCGAGCTCAGCACAATACAGGGAAGTAAGAGCAAGTGGAGGGGATGAGGACAGGGACAGCCGTGCAGCGGTGCTGCCAGCTCATGCCCTGCATGGAGCCTTCAGCCTCACACAGCGGCAGCTGATGGCAGGGTGGCTCACGGAGGGGCTGCTGCAGCTTTGCAACACTCTGCAGCCTCTGCTCCCATCTGTGCCCCAGCAAAATTATTAATGGGGCTCCTCTGTGCCGTTCCCGGGCTGCTCTCACCCACTCCAGCCCCATTGCTAAGCTCGCACCCTCCCACAGAGCCCCTGGGACAGAGCTGCCCCCATAGCAGAGCATGGAGGGGACTGCTTGCAGCCAGCTGGTGGGGATGGGGCCCCAGAGGATGCTTGGCCATCTGGGAGCTGCACTCCAGATAATCCCTATCGCTTTAACTCCTTCCTACCAGCAGTGCCAGCTGCATCCCTCCCCCCCCTTCCCAGCCCAGGATGAGGGGTGGGCGCCCTGGGGCCGCTGGGATGCTGCACAGCACAGCAGACATTGCACACCCGGTGCACATCTGACCCCCCTGTGCTGGGACCGGTGCTTGGCGCGCCTGATTTCCGCTGCGAGGAGATGGGAATGATGAAACCTGGGGGCTGCCGAGCCCTGAGCATCCCCAGCTGGGCCGTGCAGCCTTCCTATGGGGCGGTGAGCGCAGAGCTCTATTGGAAATGGGGTGACCCCCCCGTCCCCACTCGTGGTGCGCTCTGTTCTACGCGCAGGGGCTGTGAGATGTTCACCCTGACAGCTCAGGAGCCGGAGCACTGCGGTCAGCCAGGTTCTGCCTCGGGTGTTCCAAGGGAAGAAGAACACGAGGCCATGGGGTTATGGGAGGACTTGCCTTCGAGAGGTCGACCAGCGTGTTGGCCTGGTCGCTCAGCTTCCGCTGCTCCATCTTCACACTGCGCAACCTGGGGAGGGGGAGAGCAATGCCATGCACCACTCTTCCCAACTACAAAATGCTGCAGAGACCTTCCCGTTACTAGGAAATGGAGAGCCATCCTGTGGATGGGCTGGGACCCCCTCCCCGTGCTCAGCCCTCCTCATTGCCATGAGATCCCAGAGGGACCCCCCTCCCCAGGCCCAGCCCTCCTCATTGCCATGGGATCACAGAGGACCCTCCCAAGGCCCTGCCCTCTTCATCACTGTGGGATTCCAGAGGGAACCCCTTTCCAGGCTCAGCCTTCTTCATCACACTGGGATATCAGACAGACCCCCTCCCCAATCTCAGCTCTCCCAGTCACTGTGGGATCCCAGTGGGCCCCCCTCCCCAGGCTCAGCCCTCCCCATCACAGCGGGATATCAGAGGGATCCCCTCCCTATCCTCAGCTCTCCCAATCACTGTGAGACCCCAAAGGGCCCCCTCCCCAGGCTCAGAACCCCCTCCCCCCCATGGCAGCACGCCACGGCTCCCCACTTACTGGTGAATGGCTTGTAGGAACTTCCTCTGGTGCTTCCGGACTTTGGCGTGGTCGATCTTTTTCAGCAGCTTGGTGTGCTTGTAGATGAGCCACGTCTCCCGCAGGACGTTGGCCGCCGCGTTCTTGATCTGTAAGAGAAGGGCATCGGGTCAGCAGCCCCATCTGCTGCAGCGCGTGGGACGAATTATTGCACGGAAACAGCGCTCTGGCCCCGCTGGGCGCTGCTGGTTGGGATCACAGGAGCTGACTTGTCCCAGCTGGGAGCTCCATGTGCCTGATCGGACGTGTGTGGGGTCATGCAAGGCAGGGATGGAGTGCTCCAGGCAGAGCAATGGCCCTAGTCCTGCTGCATCCCCATCCCCATCTGCATCCTCATCACCATCCCCACTCCATCCCCATCTCCATCTCCATCTCCATCTCCACCTCCATCTCCATCTCCATCTCCATCCCCATCCCTCTCTAACGCTTTGGGGAAATGTGCTCCAGCCATGGGGCTCCTCACCCACTTTGCCCTCTGGGGATGCCCCACCTGCACCCCTTGGAGCTGGATGAGGGCTCATAGTGCCCCAGTGCTCCCCAACCCGCCTCTGCCCAGCTGCCCCTCACTGCATCCATCCCTTGTGCCAAAAGTGACCCCAAATGGGCGCTGAGAGTCCCCTCCAGTACTGTTGGGTTGCAAGCAGAGCTTTTCTCCTCTGAGCCCACGTGTGGCAAGGACGTGCTGTCTGACCTTGTGCCACCTGCATCACCTGAAGTGACATCGATGCATGGCGCAAATGGAACCAGTTTGGGACTCAGCTCCCTGGGGGAAGTGGGGTTATTCTGCAAGGAGATGCCTAAACTTGAAACCCTGATGCTATTGGATGTGACCTGGGTGTCCCACAGCCCTGTCCCCATCCCGCTGCCATGCTGGGGTCTGGGACAACACCCACAGACCCACACAGCTCCAAGGGGTTCCAAGGGATGAAGCTGGCCATCTGGGATGGAGCACACAGCAGTACCACAGCACAGCATTCATCTGCAGCACAGAGCTGCTGAATCACCGAAACCCCAACACCGAGACGAGTGAGCTCATGTTCCACCAGAGAAGATGGTCCATCTCCTCCAGAGGGAAGGAGAAAATATGTGCATTTCCTGCCCTGGGTGCGGTTGCACTCTCTGCATTTCACAAAGAGCTGCAAAACGAAGCAGAGGGCCGATGCTCCCTGCTTTTACCTTCATGCTTCAGCATGTTTTGCACTCAGCACCGTGCTCCAATGGGACCCCAGGGATGCTGCAGCCCCCCGGAGCCCTCCCCTTGCCCTTACCCTCTTGGTCAGCTGCGTGTCCATCATGAAGTTGTGGACGTGCTTCTCAGCTTTGGTGAGCTCCAGCTTTCGGGCCACCACGGCCACCACCAGGGCTGTGCAACCAGCGCCCTGCAGGCACAGCAGGATGGGGGGACATGGGGATGTCACTTGGGGACGGGGATCACCTGCACCCCCTCTATTCCCACCCCGAGGATCGAGGAACCACATGCAAACCCCAATTAGTGGATGCACCGCATGCCCCCACCCACAGGTTGCACAAACCCCGCTATCTTGATGTGGGCAACCCAGTTTAACCCGGGTTTACAGCAGCATTTACCCTCCCACCATGGCCTTGAGCAGCTGCCAGAGCTCCGTATAATTAACGAGGCTGATTGACGAAGTCAGCGGTCCCTGACGCCCATCCCAGCACCCCGTGTCCTCATGGGACAGGGAACCCATGGGGAATCCAGGCAGAAGGGAGATACTGAGAACCCACAGAGGAGCAGTGATGGGATGGGGCCGGACCCCCGTTTGCCCACAGGCAGTGGCAGCTGGCGTGGCTTCGTCTTGGCAATGAGCACCAGATCCGGTGCGCGTTTGGGAACGGAAGGTGCCAGGCAGGGGACCCCGCTCCTCCAGGGCTCTGTGCCACCTGGCTCTGCCCGCGCCGCTCCCCCTCCCCGCAGCTCTGGCAGGGGCCCATGACCCTGGCACGCAATCCTTTATTTATTAAAGAGTCATTAATTAACATCATGAGCTGAGCTGAGTCCTTTCGCATCCCCGCAGCTCCCAGCATGCACTCTCGGCTTTCATCACCCTTCCCTGTGCCAGCAGCACAGCCACCCAAGTGCCGCTTTTTGGGGAGCCCCAGCATGCTACTATTGCTTGGCAGGGTGGCACCCCCAGCCCAGGGGTCCCCGTGTCCCATTTCCAGGATGCTGCACGGTACCACAATTCACAATATCTTCTGGTGAGGTGGGAGCACCAAGACCTCAATCCAGTGTGGATTTTTCTGCCGTGGCAACGCCACGTGCAGTGGAGGATGGGGACAGCAGTGCAAAGCCATGGAGCAGCCGTCCCCAGCTGCACAGCTGTGCGAGCCAGGCCGGCTCATGGCCCCTTGGAGCAGGTAGATGGGGTCCTGCAGGTCAGTGCCGTGGGTGGGAGCTCTCCCAGCTGTCCCCACTCCCCGTGGGATGCTGCAACAGTTGGGATTGCTCGGTGTGATGGAAGTCAGACCGACGGCCAAGGGATGCATGGGGCTGCTGGTCCCCACATCTGCTGCTTCCTTTGGACGAGGCCATCACCACGCAGCTACGGGCTGCCCGCCCCTTCCCTCAAACCAAATTCACCCCAAACCCTACAAACCAACAGCAAGGAAAGCTCCGGCAGCTTTCAGACTGCGAGACCTCAATGCTCAGATAGAGCACTGAGGATGCCGGTCCCTAAAGCACCCCACTGCCCCCATCCCAATGCTTACCATGATGCCGGTGAGCAGACAGACCCCCTTCCCACAGTAGGTGTGCGGCACCATGTCCCCATACCCGATGGAGAGGAAGGTGATGGAGATGAGCCACATGGCACCCAGGAAGTTGCTGGTCACGTCCTGCTGGTCGTGGTACCTGTGTGTATATGGGGGGGGGGACAAAGGTGTGAGTTTCACAGCTGGGAATGGGGTTGGGGCAGCACCTGGGGACCGTGGGGAGTGCTGGCACAGGGGATGGTCCCAATAGAGACCAGGACTGGGGCTCCTCTTGCATCGTGCAAAGCAAAGGAGATGAAGATGAACGACGCAGAGGGACGCCCCAAACCCACAGAGATTGCACAATTTCCAGCACAAAAAATCAGAGGAAAAAAACAAAACAAAACAAAAATCCAGCAGTGAGGGTTTCTGCTTTCAGTCAGAGCTGTCACCATGGCGTGGTCCCCCCCCAACTCCCCCCTGGATCCCCCCCAGTGCCACGTGGCTGATGGCAGAAACAGATGTGGGGCTGCAGGACGGTGGCTGGGGGTGGACAGGAGCCCCCCCCAGACCCATGGGGTTGGGATACACAGAACTCACAGTCAGAGGGCACAGGGCTGAGCAGCACCAACAGGACCCACATTTGGGATGGCAGCACGGTGCAAAGGTAGGATGCACTCAGCAGGAGCTTTGCTTGAAACAACCCCAAGCTCTCCACCCTGAGAACCACCAGCCCCACAAAGGGAGGGACTCCATCCCCCTGATGTCCACGTGCCCCTCAATTTCTGCCCCCCCATCTCACAGCAGCTCCTGGCTGTCAGAGCACCACGGAGCACACGCAGAGCACCCCCAGATCCAGGGATGCTGCAAACCCCCAAGCAGCCCCATCGAATCCCACAGCCCTACTTCCTCCTCTATAGGATCAGGAGCCGCCTGAAGCCCCCCTGGGTGGGCACTGCACCCCACACCCCACATCACCCCACTGCTGAGCCCTGCCTCCTTCATCCCCCCCCCCTCCGCAGCAGGTTCCTCTCAACCTCCTCGCGAAATCATTAGAGGAAAAACAGATGGAGCTGTTGGCAATTCCCTGCAAATCGATTCATCCAAGCCTCGCAGCTCGTAACTTGCCCAACAGTTGGGTTTTCTCCTCTTTCTGCATTTTGTTTTTCTCTCCATCCCTCCTCCCATCCCCCCCCCAAGTAATTGGAGACCCCAACGGATCAGCACAGAGCTGCAGAGCACGGCCACACCGTGACCCTGCAATGAATCCCCCTCCAAATTTGGGACATTTTCACCCTCTCCCCTGCACCAAACTCACCCAAACCCCTCACCATGCATGCACGCACCCACCCCACAGCCCCCAAAGGACTCGCGGTGCAAATGGGATGCGAACGAAGGGCTGCAGAGCCCCAGGATGGAGCGTTGCTTTCCCTTCCCAGAAGCACTCGGAGCTCATAAACAGGAGCAGTTGGCACCAGCACGGCGTGAGCAGGAAGAGGGGCGGCTGCACACGCCAAGGGCTGATGCAATTGTTTAGACCCAAGAGCTGCTTTCTGTCACCCCCTCGTCTGCGCTCCCCGGAAAGAGCATCACCCCGGCTGGGAGCAGAGCGTCGCGGCACGAGGATGCTGCAGCAGCAGCACGTGCTCGGCTGTGGGTTTGGGAGAGGGCAGGAAGTCCAGCGTGCAAACGGCCAATGCAAAATGCAAAGCATCCCTGGTGTGAAATGCAAAGCCCGCCGGTGCAAAATGCAAGTGTCCCTGGTGCAAAATGCAAACCCCACCAGTATAAAATGCAAGTGTCCCTGGTGCAAAATGCAAACCCCACCAGTGCAAAATGCAAGTGTCCCTGGTGCAAAATGCAACTGCTACTGGTGCAAAATCCAAGTGCCCCGGTGCAAAATGCAACTGCTACCGGTGCAAAATCCAAGTGTTCCTGGTGCAAAATGGAAGCACTCCTGGTGCAAAATGCAGGCGCCCCTGGTGCAAAATGCAACCCCCACCAGTGCAAAATGCAGGCATCCCTGGTGCAAAATGCAACCCCCACCAGTGCAAAATGCAGGCATCCCTGGTGCAAAATGCAACTGCTACTGGTGCACAAAGCAAGTATCCCTGGTGCAAAATGCAAAGCCCACCAGTATAAAATGCAAGTGTCCCTGGTGCAAAATGCAACTGCTACCGGTGCAAAATTCAAGTGCTCCTGGTGCAAAATGCAGGCGCCCCTGGTGCAAAACGCAAACCCCACCAGTGCAAAATGCAGGCATCCCTGGTGCAAAATGCAACCCCCACCAGTGCAAAATGCAAGCGTCCATGGTGCAAAATGCAACTGCTATTGGTGCAAAATGGATAACACCACCGGTGCAAAATGAAAGCATCCCAGGTAAAAAATGCAACTGCTCCCTCCAGTGCAAAATGGAAACATCTCTGGTGCGAGATGCAATCACCCACAAGTGCAAAATCGAAACAACCCTGATGGAAAACGCAACTGCCCTCCCTCAGTGCAAAATGCAAACAGCTCTGGTGCAAAATGCAACCCCCCCTGGTGCAAAATGCAGGAGGGGAGCAGGCTGCACGCACGTGCATGCACACGTGTGCCGGCCGCGGGCAGCGCAGCAGTGCAGGCAGCACCGCAGGCAGCGGTGGGGTGAGGGTTGCTAAGAGACTCACTGCCTCCGGAGGGATGTGGCACCCGGGGGGGGGGGGGGCATGGAGGAGGGGAGACGGCGCCTGGAGCGATGCCACAGCCTCGGGAATGTGCCCAAATAGTGCCACCAACCCCAGGGTGCACGACAGGGGATGGAGCCCCCTGGGCTGCCAGGGTGGGGACGTGGGGATGCATCTGCTCCCTGCATGCACGTTGCTGTGGGAGGGCACGAGGGTCCTGCTGTCACACTGGGCCAGCACTCAGGGCCTCTGCGTGCTGCAGGGACAGAGCACGTCCCTGCTCCATGCGTGTTCCTACTCTCTGCATGACCCCACTCCCTCCGTGACCCCATTCCCTGCACGTCCCCACTCCCTGCATGCCCCCACTCCGCAGCAGTTCTCCTGCATCATTCCCACTCTCCACCTCTAACCTGTTCTTTATATCCACCGTGCTTCCAGCCAGAGCCCCTTCGGTGCAAAACCCCCCCACCCACCCGCCTGCTCCTTTTCAGGAGGTACAAAGAAGGACCCCCTGATGCAATGAGGGCACAGAGCTCCCCACCCCATTCTAAAGGCCTCATTAGGAGGAGCAGGAAGAGCAGCACTGTCTGGAAGAGCTCCCACAACCCCAGAGTGTTTCCATGCCACTCAGAGATGCTCTGGGGACATGGATGGGATCGCGTGGTGACACCGAGAGGAGGAGGAGGAGGGGATGGATGGGGTGACCCGACCCCGCATCACTGAGCCTGGCATCATCCCACAGCAGAGACTTAAAGGGATTTCATGCGATTGAGCTAATCCACTTAAAGCAAATCATAACGTGCATTTGTCTTCTTGAGTGCTCTCCCACAGACAGCCCCATCTCCATCCTCCTCAGGGATGTGATCCCAATGGGCACCGCCAGCAGGGATGGGGACAGAGCGTCCAGCAGAGCTGCCCTGCTCGTGGCTCTGCATCCCACATGGCTACTGGAACAGCCCCATCTCTGTCCCAGGCTACCGTGCACATTGCATGGGGAAGAACTGCTCAAAGCAACTGGGGCACTGGGACAGCCCCGGTACCACCCCGGTACCATGGGGACGCTGCCGGTGCATCGTGGTACCTGCTGGCACCGGTCGCCACAGCAACGCCAGTGCTGAGCACCGTGCTGCCATCCAGCAGTAGGTTTGGAAGCACCGTGTTGTCATGGCATTCACAGACAGCCAAGCTGCACCTCTCCCTGTACAAATCCCCTCTGCACCCATCAAAGCCCCACACCGCCCCACTGCCATCCCCATGGCACCTCCTGGGCGTCTCAGTCTCCATCACCATCCCCATGGTGCCTCTTGGGTGTCCCTAATCCCCATCACCATCTCCATGGCACCTTCTGATTATCCCTAACTCTCAGTGACGTCTCCATGGCACCTCCTGGGTGTCCCAGTCTCCATCGCCATCCCCATAACACCTTCTGGGTGTCCCCAGTCCCCATCACCACCTCCATGGCACCTCCTGGATGCCCCAATCCCCGTCACCATCCCCACAACACCTCCTGGGTGTCCCCAGTCCCCATCACCACCTCCATGGCACCTCCTGGATGCCCCAATCCCCGTCACCATCCCCACAACACCTCCTGGGTGTCCCCAGTCCCCATCAGCACCTCCATTGCATGTTCTGGGTGTCCCAATCCCCATTGCCATCCCCATGGCACCTCCTGGGTGTCCCCAGTCCCGATCACCACCTCCACAGCATGTCCTGAGTGTCTCAATCCCCAGCACCACTTCCATAGCATGTCCTGGGTGTCCCAATCCCCATCACCATCCCCACAACACCTCCTGGGTGACCCCAATCCCCATCACCATCCCCACAACACCTCCTGGATGACCCCAATCCCCATCACCGTCCCCATGGCACCTCCTGAGTGTCCATAATAATCACTGCCATCCCCATGGCACCTCCTGGATGCCCCAGTCCCCATCGCCATCCCCACAACGCCTCCTGGATGCCCCAATCTTCATTCAAACCCTATGGCACCTCCTGCATGTCCCCAGTCCCCATCACCATCCCCACAAACACCTCCCAGATGCCCCCCATCCCCACACCTCACCTCTCACACACCCGCACCGTCCAGGCAGCGATGATCCAGAGGGAGATGCTGAACACCAGCAGCACCGTCCCGGGGCAGATGGTCATGAGGGTCTTCATGACAAAACGAGTGTTGAAGTTGATCTTATTGAGCGCACCGATGCTGCGCGACGAGGCGTCGGTGAAAAGCTTGCTGTGCAGCAGCATGACACGTGCAATCAGGTAGAGCCTCAGGAACATGGGGATGGACAAGATGATGTCCACGTCCGCCTCTGCCCGAGAGGGAGTGTAGGAGAACGCCAAGCGTGCGGTCCAGAAAAATTTGTACTCCCCAGGGATGGGGTGAATGGCACAAACCAGCATCTCCAGGCTGATGTAGAGGATGCGCTCGTACGTCATGGCGATCCGCCAGTCGTCGGCACCGTTGTCGATCACAAAGAGCTGCCAGGAGGGAAAGCACATGGTTATGGGCAGCCATGGGGCACTCTGTGGTTATTGGTGGCCCTATAACATCCATGGTTACTGGTGGCCCCATGGGATCTCATGGTTACTGTGGCCATATGGCATCCTGTGGTTATCAGTGGCCCTATGGGATCTCATGGTTACTGTGGTCATATAGCATCCTGTGGTTATCAGTGGCCCTATGGGATCTCATGGTTACTGTGGTCATATGGCATCCAGTGGTTATCAGTGGCCCTATGGCATCCATGGTTATTGGTGGCCCTAGGGGATCTCATGGTCACTGGCGGCCCTAGGGGATCCCATCAATATTGGTGGCCCTACGGCGTTCATGGTTACTGGTGGCCAAGTGGCATCCTGTGGTCATTTGTGGCCATATGGGATCCTATCAATATTGGTGGTCATATGGCACCTCATGGTTACTGGTGGCCCTATGGGATCTCATGGTCACTGTGGCCATATGACATCCTGTGATTATCGGTGGCCCTATGGGATCTCATGGTTACTGTTGGTCATATGGCATCCTGTGGTTATCAGTGGCCCTATGGGATCTCATGGTTACTGGTGGCCATATGACATCCTGTGATTATCGGTGGCCCTATGGCACCCCATGGTTACTGCTGGCCCCATGGCACCCCATGGTTACTGGGGTCCCCAGGCATCCCCCTGCATCATCCCACCAGCACTGAGGGGACAGGCATGGAAGGGACCCACATCACACAGTTCCACTGGGATGA
Organism: Chrysolophus pictus; assembly: GCA_037305975.1. Lineage (NCBI taxonomy): Eukaryota > Metazoa > Chordata > Aves > Galliformes > Phasianidae > Chrysolophus > Chrysolophus pictus. The sequence continues at coordinate 2,426,076 of CM074600.1, read as the reverse complement.
GAGGAATGCCCCCAGAGGAACAGGGATGGATGAGGATGGGGACGGCAGGGACATGGTGGTGGCACTGGGGACACTCAAAAGCCTCAGGTCCCTTCCAGCTCACTCCCAGGGCACACAGGACGACCCCTTCTCCCACCCCCTGGGGCACCTCTGACACAGCAGCTGTGTCACCGTCGTGCGGCCGCTCCCAGCTGCACCCGGAGGGCGACTTTTTGGGAGGAAGGCAGCGATGGATGCAGCGTTGTCATGGCAACGTGCAGGTTCATCCTGGGCAAAGCCGCTTCTCCGAGCGCTGCAGCGGGGTCTGAGCTGCAATGGGGTCTGCACAGAACCCCCCCAAGGGGCAGGATGCGCTCCCACCACTCTTTGCTTCGCACGGAGCGCACCGAGAGGCATCAGTGCTGTCCCCTCCACCAGCAGGGACTTTCTGTGATCAGCACTCTGCAAAGACACTGCTGGATACGGACCCAAAGGGGACACAGAGGTCACGTCCCCAGGGTGGGAGCAGCAGTGGGACCCCAGGACAGTGCTGTGTCACACAGGCAGCACACGGAGCCGTCCTCCCCAGCCATCCCAAGGGGCTGACGCACACAGTGCGTCCCGGCCACCTCCCTGTGTTGGGAAAGCTCCGCTCCTTTGAGCTGCTTTGTTGGAGAAATTGTTTATAAAAACGCTCCAAGCTGTCAGGGGAGATCCTCAGGCATTTAACGAGCTGACAGCCCATTCCTTCCTGGAAAAGGGTGTTAAAAATAAACAAATTAGCGAGAGGAAAGAGGCAGGAGGGCCTTTTGGCAGCACACTGGGCAAAGGGCGTTGGGATGGGGAGAGGGGGGCCCTTTGGCACAGCCCCTGCCCCCCCCTCCAGCACCGACAGCTCACGGCTGCGTGGGGTTTCCATGGAAACCTCGGCACAGTCCGGCGGTACCCGGGTATCCCCAGCTTCATAGAACAGCTTGGGTTGGAAGGGACCATAAGGATCACTGAGTTCCAACCCCCCCATCACAGGCAGGGCCACCAACCTCCAGATCTGGCACCAGCTCAAGGTCCCATCCAACCTGGTCCTGAACACCTCCAGGGACAGAACCTGTTCCAGAACCAGTTTGTGCAAAGAACTTCCCAATCTAAGCCATCTCCTCCTTGAGCTTACAGCCACCAGATGGGTCAGGCACGACCCTCCCTCAGTGAAGCCATGCTGGCTGCCTGGGATCACCCTCTCACCCTTAATTTGTGCCTTAATTTGTCTTCTAGGAGGATCTGCTCCATCATCTTCCCAGGCACAGAGGTGATGCTCACCAGCCTGGAGTTCCACTTATCCTCCTCCTTCCCTTTCTTGTCAATGGGAGTGACGAATTCTCCCCAGCTGACACATCCTTGTTTCTACCGTTGGTTCAACAATCCCTTCTTCTCCCTCAGTATGACCAGCAGGTCCTTGCCAAGCCATGCTGGTCTCCTGCCTCCCCTTCCCACGCTCTTATTGAGAGGGACAGAGCGCCCTTGTGCTCTCAGAAAGGCATCCTGAACGAGCAGCCAGCTTTCCTCCACTCCTTTGTCTCTAAGGACATCTTCCCAGGACATCCCATCCAACGAATCCTCAAACAGCCTCAAGTTCTCTCTCCCAAATTCACGGCGGCAACGGGATGAGGGGAGGTCCTGCACTCAGAGGGCACAGCGGTGGGTGCCCACTGCGGGGTCGGGGATGGATGAATCCCTTCAGCCCCAAAAACCGCCCTGCAGCCCTATGGAATCCCAGCAAGACGCTGCCCCACGGAACCCCCTTCAACAGAGCTGCCCCACATGACAAACGGAGAGCCGGAACACCCTCGGGGAGCTAGCAATTAACGCAATTAACACCCGAGGAAGCAGCTGAGCCCTTCCCGCAGGTGGGGAGGAGCGGTGGCTGAGGATTTATGGCTCTGGCGGCCCCACATCCATCCCCGCCGAGATCACGGACGGATTAGCAGCAATCCCTTTATAAGCACCTAAAAGATAATAGGGCCACCAACAGCCGGCGCGGATTTGTGGGACCAAACGGACTCAAACCCATCTCCTCTCCTCCACCAGCCCGCGAGTGCTGGACCCCACATGTTTTTAGGGGTCGGGGGAAGGGAGGGCAGTGAGGAAATCAGCGCACGCCGTTAATTGCCACCAAAACATCGGCTACTGAAGCCGCGTGGCTGCGCACTGGAGGATCCGTGAGGATGCGGAGACCTCAGAGAGCCCACGGGGAGGGGTGGAAGGAAGCGGGGGAGGACAAAGTTGGGGGTGGGACACCTTCGTGCTGGGGGTGCTTCGGTTTCACGGCCCCCAGCATAGCAGCCTGTCCCCAAATCGCGACGTTTCGGCCGATTTGAGCCGCCCTGCCCTGCGCGCTGAGCGGGGCTCAGCCGGGACGGGAGGACAGAACCGAGAACAAGAAGCGGGAGGAAGCGGCGGCGAGCCGGGTTCAGCCCGGCCGGGCACAAACACAGCGACCCTGAGGGGTAAATATTATTGCAGCACAGCGCTGCTTCTCAAATATTTGTTCTGAGCGGCTCTTCGATCGTAGAAGGGGCAGAGATCTCCTGCGCAGCTCTGCGCTGGGGAGCTCAGCCCCGACGGCGCGCACAGAACGCAGCGCAGGAGGAGGGGCTCGGCGCTCCCGGTGTCCCCCCGGTGGGTGCGGAATGACGCCGGCAGCTCCCGGCTTCGCTGCTCGGTGACCACAGCCCCGGTTTGGCCACGGGCCCGGCAGGAAGGCGGCTGCTCCCGCGCCTTTCCTTGGCTGCTCCCGAGAGATGGGTGCCGTGGGGACAGCGGTGTTGGGTCAGGGTCGGACTGGGGGTCGCCCCCAGACTCAGGGCACGGTCTGCACGCTGCGCCCGACCCCCCGCAGCTCCAAAACGCTGGCATCGGAGCGGGCCTTTATCTCCCCGCAAAGCAGAGAGGAAGAGAATGGGCAGCGTGATTAGGAAAGTATTTCACAGCTTTCCTTGGCAGAGCGGCCGTGCGGTGAAAGAGGAGAAATGCGGGACCCTCCCTGTCATACAAACAGGGAGAGGTGAAAACCTGCGGCTCACAGCCGGCTGAGTGGAGCGTGAAGGGGTGAGAAGGATGGAACTCATCGCTCCTGCAGCCGTTTGTCCCCTTGAGAGGGGTGGGACGGAGGGGGGGAGGGCAGCGGACATCCCCGCTTCCAAAGCCTTGCAGAACACGCGTGGACCCTTTGGGGATGAGTCCTCGGACATACCTGCACCTCCCGCGTGTGGTAGGCGATGATGAGCCCCAGCAGGATGACGGTGGAGAGGCTGATAAGGCATTTCAGGGCCAGGGAGAACATGGAGTCCTGCGGAAAAAGAGGAGGGGAGCTGGGGTCAGCGATGGGGATGGAACCGAGGGACCCCCGTGGTCCCTGAACCCACCACCCTCCTCACAGCTCCACCCACACCCAGCCCAGCGGTATGGCACTCTGATGGGTGAGCCAATTAAGACCCTCCTGCTAATTAGCTCTATGTAAATTAACCCCTGATTCAGTGGTGACTACAGCAAAACGCTTCCCACCTCCCACAGGTCCCTATGGGGGAGGGGTTGGGTTCGTTTTCCCCGTGCAAGACCCCAGACCCTATTTGGTCGCATGGAGCCCTTCGCTCAACCCCAGCACTGACACAATGGTGGCACAGAGAGGGACAGCAGGACGGACAGATGGACAGCAGCACCCATCCCATCACCGTGCTGAGACCCGGTGCGCTCATGACACAGCACCACCTCCTTCCCATCACCCCCTCCGTGGGGCTTTTCCAACGCGTGGGATTATTTAGGGCAACGTTTCCCCGAGCAGAGGCGGCACGGGGCGCTCCGGCCGCGCATTGTGAGCGGCTCCAGCACTTGGCACCCGCTGTGCAATTGTCTGCACATAATGGCCGTGTTGAGAGAAGTGCCGGGACCAAACAACGCTATTAATAGGTGGCCCCCAGGGAGGGCTTGTGCCAAGGACCCCCCCCCCACACACACACACACTCCTCCCTTGACGCGCCCGCCCTGCCCGGTGACAAGGGACCCACGCCGGACCCCGAGGCTTTGGGACCCCGAGCGCTCCGGCAGCACCGCGGCTATTTATAGTGAAGCGGTGCCTGGGGGAAGACCGGGATTAATTGCAGAGATGTCACTCCCGCAACGGATCTGGCATCTTTTAGGGCCAATCTCAGTCGCCGTCTAGACATCTTTAACCCTCCCGCTGCCAGCGTGGCTGCAGAGCTCTGGCATCACCCCACCCCACAACCAGGGGATGCTCCGATGCTCCCCGATGGGGGGTCTTGGCACGCGGCGCCGTGCACGGAACCGTGTGCCAACCCAGGATGGGTGGCAGATGGGAAAATCCCGTGCCCGGTGCATCCCTCCTCTGCTGGCTGCCAGCACCGACCCCGTGTCACCTCCGTGGGGACACCCTATGGGTGAGCACACAGGCAGACGGGTGCCAGCACGGCCCAGCTCCGAATGTCCCCACGGCAGAGCTCCAAGGGTGCAGCGCAGGGGGCAGACCTCCGAGTTGTGCCTATAGGGCAGGATGGCAGACCCCCCTGGCACAGCTATGGGGCAGGTTGGCAGCCCCCCTGGCACGGCTATGGGGCAGGTTGGCAGCCCCTCTGTATGGCTATGGGGCAGGTTGGCACAATGTGGCCGCACAGCACCGCCGGAACCCAGCTCTGGTCACAGAGGAACGCAGCAGGAAGAGCTGCTGTTGGCTCCCATAAACAACACCGTGGGGCACCGAGACCTCATCCGGGAGGCACCGACACCGCAGTGCCACGAGGGACCCCGACACGTGCACTGCTCACACCGTGTGCCATTCACGTGCCCCCAACCGTCCCCAAAGGGTGGGCAGAGAGCAGAGCGCGGCTGCACCGCGCCGGGGTCCTGCCCCAGCCCCAAGGAGCGCATGGCATCTCTAATGGGGCCGCGCTGGAGCTGGGCCAGGGCCGGCGGCACCGAAATCCCCATCCACGCAACAGCTGCCGGCCCCGCTCCTCGGGCACGGCCACGGCTTCGCTGCGAGCTCCGGTTTCCCAACGGAGGGGGCTGGGGGGTATTTATAGAGGCCTGGATCCGTGCGGGGAGCACCTCAGGGTGCATCAGCACATGGTGACCCCGACCCTCCTCCGTCCCCGCCTGCACCCCGAGCACCGGCGGGGGCAGCGCTGACTCACGGGAGGGTCTCCCCCGGTTCACACCGCGGGCGGCACGGCGGCCGTGGGCTCTGCGGCTCCGCAGGTGGTGGTGGTGGGCAGAGGGGGGCGAACAGCACCTCAGCGCCGTTCCTACAAGCGGAACACCCGCGGGAGAGACTCCGGAGGTGGAGAAACGCATCCTCCTCCTTCCCTGCGAGGCGTGCGGTTGGGTGCCGAGAAGGACCCGGTGCCCCCCAGCATCACCGGGGTCCCCACGCCCCGTCTCATCTCCATAGGGACAACGGAGGGTCCCCGCGCCCACGGGACTCCCAGACACATCCCCACCTCCTCCTCCCTCCCCTCCTCCCGGCCCCATCGCCCCCTCTGCCCGCGCTGCTGAATGACGGCGGCGGGGGGCAGCGCGGCCCCTTCCCACACCGCTCCGTCCCCTCCACACGTGGCACCGCCACACGGGGACCCCCGGCGTCCCCCGAACCCCCGCCCCCAGCGCTGTCCCACGGACGCCCATGGGTGCCACGCAGCGCCGTGCCTGTTCCCTTCCCCTCATGGATAGGTATAAATAACATGACAGATGTCTATACAAAGAGTTATTCATATCGCTGCCAACGAGCACAGCCAGGGAGCAGAGCTGAAAGGGGTGTGTGGGGGGAGAATTATAAATAAAAGACACCGTCCTGCAATTACAAAAAAAAAAAAAAAAATTAGAATTAAAAAAAAAAAATGGAAGAAAGGGGTGTGGAGGAGGATGGAGGGCTCCGCTGCGCCGCGGCTGCTCAAGGAATGCCTGGAGAGGATGGGAATGGCCAGCAGGGACCCCACGGCTGCGTGTTTGCACGATGGGAGGGGATGAAGACCCCCAGAGCCTCCACTTTGAGGGCTTGGGAAGGTGGATTCGCTGCTGCCCACCGCCAGGCATTCCAATTTCAGGGACATCCTCTGGGGATGCGCCCACCTGGCAGCAGGGCCTCCATCCCCACCCTCAGACCGTGAGATGCATCCGGGTCCCCTCTCTGCCCAAAAGGGACACGTGGGGCCTTTATGGGGCTATGGGTAGGAGCTGCAGGTGGGGACAAGACAGGGGTTGGTGATGCGGGGGTCCGGCAGACCCCTCCCCTCTATATCCAGCAGCCACAGCAGTGACAAATCCCATTTCCTCTCCTGACACCGTGGGACACACGGGTGCAGCACCCACCAAAGCCGAATGATCTGTCCATCACCATCCACCCTGCCCAACACCCAACATGACCTCATGAGTGAATCTCCCAACACCACAGGGGGCAAAGCGCCCCAAAGCACACTATATGGGGCACCAATACCCCAATGCCAATCCCATGGGAACCCCAGTGTCCTCAGCATCAACTCTACAGAACTCAGTGTCCCCAGTGCCCACCCTACAGGACCCCAACATACCCGACGTCCATCCTACAAGGCCCCAATGTCCCCAGCACCTATCCTACAGGACCTCAACATCCCCAATGCCTATCTTATAAGACCCCAACATCCCCAGCACCCACTCTACAGAACTGCAACATCCTCACTGCCCACCTCGCAGGACCCCAAAAGCTCCAGCGTTCATCCAATATCCCCAGCACCCACCTTACAGGACCTCAATGTCTCCAACGTTCATCTTACAGGACACTAACACCCCCAACACCCACCCTACAGTACCTCAACGTCCCCAGCGTTCATCCTACAGGACCTAGTGTCCTCAACACTCACCCTACAGGACCCCAACACCCCCAGCGTTCATCCTACAAGACCCCAACATTCCCAACACCCACCCTACAGGACCCCAACATACTCATCGCCAACCATACAGGACCCGAACAACCCCCACTACCCCAACATCCCCCTTTTAGGACCCATCATCCCCAATGCCCATCCTACAGGACCCCAACGTTCATCCTATAGGCCATCAATATCCCCAACACCCACCCTACAGGACCCCAACATTATCCTACAGGACCTCAACATCCCCAGTGCCCACCCTACAGGACCCAAACGTCCCCCACTACCCCAACACCCCCACCATCCCCCTTTCAGGACCCATCATCCCCAATGCCCACCCTTCAGGACCCCAACGTTCATCCTATAGGCCCTCAATATCCTCAACGCCCACCCTACAGGACCTCAACATCTCCAATGTTCTTCCTACAGGACCCCAACATTTCCAGTGCCCACCCTACAGGACCCAAACATCCCCCACTACCCCAACACCCCCACCATCCCCCTTTTAGGACCCAACATCCCCAAAGCCTACCTTACAGGACCTCAACATTCCCAACGTTCATCCTACAGGACCCCAACATCCCCAGTGCCCACCCTACAGGACCCCAACGTTCATTCTATAGGACCTCAACATCCTCAATGCCCACCCTACAGGACCCCAACGTTCATCCTATAGTACCCCAACATCCCCAGTTCCCACTCTACAGGGCCCCAGAGTTCATCCTATAGGACCCCGACAACCCCAACATTCATCCTACAGGACCTCAATATCCCCAATGTTCATCCTACAGGACTCCAACATCCCAGTGCCCACCCTACAGGACCCCAACGCCCACTCTACAGGACCTCAACATCCCCAACACCCATCCTACAGGACCCCAACGTTCATCCCATAGTACCCCAACATCCCCAACGTTCATCCTACAGGACCCCAACATCCCCAATTCCCACCCTACAGAACCCCAGCATTCATCCTACAGGACCCCAACATCCCAGTGCCCACCCTACAGAACCCAACGCCCACCCTACAGGGCCTCAACATCCCCAACGTTCATCCTACAGGACCCCAACATCCCCAATTCCCACCCTACAGGACCCCAGCGTTCATCCTATAGGACCCAACGCCCACCCTACAGGACCTCAACATCCCCAGCGTTCATCCTACAGTACCCCAACATCCCCAGTGCCCACCCTACAGGACCCCAGCGTTCATCCTACAGGACCCCAACATCCCAGTGCCCACCCTACAGAACCCAACGCCCACCCTACAGGATCTCAACATCCCCAACGTTCATCCTACAGTACCCCAACATTCCCAATTCCCACCCTACAGGACCCCAGCATTCATCCTACAGGACCCCAACATCCCCAATTCCCACCCTACAGAACCCCAGCATTCATCCTACAGGACCCAACGCCCACCCTACAGGACCTCAACATCCCCAGCGTTCATCCTACAGTACCCCAACATCCCCAATTCCCACCCTACAGGACCCCAGCGTTCATCCTACAGGACCCCAACATCCCCAATGCCCACCCTGCAGGACCCCAACATCCCCGCTGCCAACCACACAAGACCCAAACATCCCCCACCACCCCCCTTCCAGGACCCACCACCCCCCATACCTTGGAGTAGAGCCCCCAGGACAGCTCGGTCTCGATGACCATGACGACGATGCCGAACATTCCGAAGATGAGCGCGTAGTCGCTCAGCCGCTTCCTCTTCTCGAACAGCGCGCGCCGGTGGCCCAAACGGTACCCGATGTTCTGAGCTTTGCGTTTGGGCCCTTTGGCAAAGCCGGCGGGTGCGGGGCGGGCGGGCGGGCGGTCGGCGCGGGGGCCGTGCCGGGTGGGGGGCCGGGCGGGGGGCGCGTGGTTGTCCTCCCTCGAAACGACGATTTCGGGGGGTCCGCCGGCACCGAAGAGCTGCAAGGGCTGAGCTTCGGGTTCGGCCTCGATGAGGTTCCTGCGGGAGGCACTGAGCCGGCTGAGGGGCTTCATCACCCCCCCGCTGTACTTGCAGGAGCTCATGGCGATCTCGGTGAAGGGGTTGCTGTCCCGCCGGTGCACCAGGGGGCTGGGCTGCCGGTGTTTGCCCCCCGACGGCACCGCCGAGCCCGGCGAGTGGCCGCCCAAGTGGTCGCTGAGGTTGAGCTGGCTGCCGTGGCGGGAGGAAGGGTGGAGGGCGGCGGGGGCGGCGGGAGGAGGGGCCCGCAGCGACCCGGGCGAGGAGTGCAACAGGCTGTGCTGGAGCGGCGGCAGCGCGGCGGGCGGCGGCGGCGGCGGCGGCCGCTCGTCCCCCGACGACGGGCACGGGCACCGGGGGTCCTCCTCCAGATCCCCCACGCCCGAATCGTGGAAGTGCCCCGACGTGTCCATGGCGGTGCCGCCTCACCGCCCGCCGCGCACCTGCCCCGCCGCCGCCGCCGCCGCCGCTCCGCCGGGTACCGGCACCGGGCCGGGCCGCCCGCCTCCCGCTCCGTTCTCCGCCGCCGCCGCCGCCGCCACCACCGGCCCCGGCCCCGGGGCGGCGGGCGCGCGGCTGCTCATGAATGGGAGCCGCGTCCCTCCGGCGCTGCGCGCTCGCCGCCGCCGCCGCCCCCGCCGCCGCCGCTGGCCCGGCCCCACCGCCAGCACCGCCCCGCCATTGGCCGCGCCGGGGCTCCCCGCAGGCTGACATCATTCCCCGCCCCGCTCCCGCGCCCCCGGCCCCTGCGCCTGTGCGGGGCGCACGGGACTTGTAGTCCGCCGGGGGGAAACGGAGCGGCGAGCGGGTGAAGACGGAGCGCTGCGGGTGAAGACGGAGCGTCCCGGGACCGCCCCGAGGAGCCCCGCTCGCACCGACGGGCCGGCGCCGAGCCCCGGGCGGCGCACGTCGGGGCGGGGAGCGGCGGGGACCGGGCGATGCCCGCGGGTGCGGCCGCTCCTCCCGGTGACCGCCCTTCGACGGGGGCTGCCCCGCTACGGGGGGCTCCGGGACGGGCACCGGGGACCGCGTTGCCCCCGTAGGGGGGATCCTGTGGCCCCCGGGATCCGCCCCGCCAGCTGCCGCCCTACAACGCTCGGTAATCTCCTTAGGGCACCGAACAGAGGTTGGGGATTACGGCAGCAGCTGGAACCGGTGGAGACCGGATGGGGTCGGGTCACCCCCTGCGCTATGCGGGGATGGGGGCACAGGAATGATGGGGGGGGGGCGGGACGCGGGGTCAAGCTGGCTCACGGCAGCCCCACATCCCCCCGCTGTGCCCTCTGCAGACCCCAAAGGGTCCCTGTTCCTCCAAACCCGGAGCGGTGCCCAGCTGCTGCAGGAGCCCAGCTGGATGCACGCAGCATTTGGGCAGGGGCTGTTTGCTTCGGACGCGATTAATCCGCAGCAGGAAACAGCACGCCAGCGGGCACCCGGCTCCGGGATGCGGGAATTAAATGCACCTTACCCACCCCCAAAACCCCTCCCCCCCGGGTGGAGAGTTTCATGAGAAGGGCAGAGCTGACCCCCTCCCCCCCCAACGGGAAGGAGATGCGGACCCCACGCGTTATTCAGCGTCAGCGCTTTATTTGGAGGCACCCCGGGGGGGGAGGGGGGGACACGGGGCACTGTCCCCATGCTGTGGTTGAAGGTCCCTGAGCAGCAGCAAGCCCCACTCCTGCAGGAAGGCACAGCCTCTGCAGATGGAAGTTCTTGGGGAGGGGTCTCCACCTTCCCCAGCACCATGAGACCCCACAAAGAGTGAAGCCCCCGGGACGGATGAGGTCCCTACACCATTTCCATCCCCATCCCGTGGCTACAGGCGGCTGCGGACGTCCTGCAGCAGTGCCTCCAGCTGTGCACCCAGGGCTGCCCCGTCCCCATCGTTGGTGATCACCCAATCGAAGGTCACCCCCTGGTCCAGGCCGCACTCAGACTCAGCGTCGTCCACCCCTGGGGAGGAGCAGAGCCCCCAGAATTGGGTCAGGATCCCCCAACTTCTGCTCGGTGCTGCGAGGCTTTATGCAGAAACTGCGGGTCCTGCAGCCAGGGGTGGGTGTGGGGATGGGGGACAGCAATGGGGACAAGGAATGGCAGTGGGAACAGATGGCAGCAGGGGACAGCTATAGGGACAGGGGATAGCAGTGGGGACAGGGGATGGCTATAGGGACAGGGGATAGCAGTAGGGATAGGGGATGGCTATAGGGACAGGGGATGACAGAGGGGATAGGGGACAGCTATAGGGATAGGGGATGGCTATAGGGACAGGGGGTGGCAGTGGGGATAGGGGATGGCAGAGGGGACGGGATGGCTATAGGGAAGAGGACTGCAGTGGGGATAGGGGATGGCTATAGGGATAGGGAACAGCTATAGGGGTAGGGGATGGTAGAAGGGATAGGGGACAGCTATAGGGACAGGGGATGGCTACAGGGAGAGGAGATGCAGAGGGGATAGGAGACAACTATAGGGATAGGGGATGACAGAGGGGATAAGGGACAGCTGTAGGGATAGGGGATGGTAGAAGGAATAGGGAACAGCTGTAGGGACAGGGGATGGCAGTGGGGATAGGGGATAGCTATAAGGACAGGGGATGGCTATAGGGAAGGGGATGGCTATAGGAATAGGATGGTAGAAGGAATAGGGAACAGCTGTAGGGACAGGGGATGGCAGTGGGGATAGGGGATAGCTATAAGGACAGGGGATGGCTATAGGGAAGGGGATGGCTATGGGGATGGGATGGCAGAGGGGATAGGGAACGGCTATAGGGACAGGGGATGGCTATAGGGACAGGGGACAGCCGTGCCACAGGGCACCGTGGTGCCAGCCCTGCTGGTGGCTCCGGTGCACAGCAGGAAGCAGCTCTCGCTCACCCGCCACGAAGACCCAACTCCTCCTCCTCCTCGTCTCCTCGGTGGCCGTCACACGCACGGTCAGCACCGCGTCCCCGTAGGCATCCCGGAACCACTCCACATCCGAGAGGCGCCGCGTGTCACTCACCACCTGCACGCACCCCCAGTGTCAGCACCCACCCCGAGCCCCCCCCGAGCCCCCCAGACCCATCCCTGCTCACCCACACCGGCTGTGCTGCGCCCTGCACCGCGGTGCGGCAGAAGAATCCGGGGTCGGCGCGGCGCTTCTCCTCGCCCCAGCGGATCATGTCCTGCCGGTACTGCTCCTTGTAGGCACTGGCATCCAGGAGCCGCTGGAAATCCAGGCCGTGCTCCTGCAGGGAGAGGATGTGAGAGGGGCACAGGGAACGGCGTGGGGTAGGGAATGGTGTGGGGCACAGTGTGACACGGCTCGGCACAGCACAACATAGCAGAGCATGGGAGATCGTGGCATGGCATGGCACAGCATGGCACAGAACACAGCACAGCATGAGATCATGGCATGGCACAGCATGGCACAGGATGTAGCAGAGCATGGGAGATCATGGCATGGCACAGCATGGCACAGGATGTAGCAGTGTGGCAGATCATGGCATGGCACAGCATGGCACAGAACACGGCACAGCATGAGAGATCATGGCATGGCACAGCATGGCACAGGATGTAGCAGTGTGGGAGATCATGGCATGGCACAGCATGGCACAGGATGTAGCAGAGCATGGGAGATCATGGCATGGCACAGCATGGCACAGGATGTAGCAGTGTGGCAGATCATGGCATGGCACAGCATGGCACAGAACACGGCACAGCATGAGAGATCATGGCATGGCACAACATGGCACAGGATGTAGCAATGTGGCAGATCATGGCATGGCACAGCATGGCACAGGATGTAGCAGAGCATGGCAGATCATGGTACAGCACGGCATGGGAGGTCACGGCACAGCATGGCACAGCAGATCATGGCACAGCGTGGCATGGCACAGGGCATGGCACAGAACACTGCACAGCTTGGTAGATCGTGGTATGGCATGGCATAGCACAGCATAGCATGGTACATCATGGCATGGCACAACGTGGCACAGAACATAGGGCATGGTACATCATGGCATGGCACAGTAGAGCACAGCATGGCAGATCATGGCGTGGCACGGCATAGCATGGTAGATCGGCGCAGCACAGCTCAACATAGCACAGCACAGTAGATCATGGCATGGTATGACACAGAACAAAGCAAAGCTTGGCAGATCATGGCATGGTAGATCGTGGCACGGCACAGCATGGCACAGAACATGGCACAGCATGAGAGATCATGGCATGGCACAGGATGTAGCAGAGCATGGGAGATCATGGCATGGCACAGTATGGCACAGAACACGGCACAGCATGATAGATTGTGGCATGGCACGGCACAGCAGATCATGGCATGGCACAGCATGGCACAGAACATGGCACACCATGGTAGATCATGGCATGGCATGGCACAGCAGATCGTGGCATGGCACAGCATGGCACAGAACATGGCACAACATGGTAGATCATGGCACAGCACAGCATAACATAGTGCAACATGCTAGATCATGGCATGGCACAGCATGGCACAAGATGTAGCAGAGCATGGGAGATCATGGCATGGCACAGCATGGCACAGAACACGGCACAGCATGGCAGATCATGGCATGGCACGACACAGCAGATCACGGCATGGCACAGCATGGCACAAAACATGGCACAGCATGGCAGATCATGGCATGGCATGGCACAGCAGATCGTGGCATGGCACAGTATGGCACAGAACACGGCACAGCATGGTAGATCATGGCACAGCATGGCACAGAACACGGCACAGCATGGCAGATCATGGCATGGCATGGCACAGCAGATCGTGGCATGGCACAGCATGGCACAGAACACGGCACAACATGGCAGATCATGGCATGGCATGGCACAGAACATGGCACAGCATGGCAGATCATGGCATGGCATGGCACAGCAGATCACGGCATGGCACAGCATGGCACAGCACCCACGTGGCACAGCCGTACCTGCGCGTATTGCTCCTTCAGCGGTCCGGACAGGCGCAGCACGGTGCACACGTCGGAGCCCAACCTACAGACGAACGATCAGCGGCACGACAACGATCCCGCCCCCTTCCCCTCCTCCTCCCCACCTCAAATCCCCCCGGTATCCCGGTTCCCACCCCCCTCCCCATCCCCATCCCCGCTCCCCCACCCCCCCGTACCGCTTCTGGATCTCCGCCGCCACGAAATCTTTCCCCGATTTCCTTTTGCCGCTCAGCAGCAGCACAGCACGGGGGTCCCCCATCCCCGCCCCTCCCATCCCCGCCCCCCCGCACCACCCGGACCCGCCCCGCTCCGCTCCAATGCGCGGGGAGAACCGCCCCGCCCAGCCCCTCCCCCCCCCCCGTGGGTACGCAGTGGTACGGCCCGGTTCGAGAGGGGGCGGGGCTAAGCTTGGCTCCGCCCCCACCGCGTAGTAGCGCCCCCTGCTGGTGGGCGGTTGGCACTGCAAGTCCGGGGGTCGCCGCCACTCCCCCACCCTCACTGCCCCCCATTCAGCTCGGAACCCCCCAGCATCCCCTTCCCCAACCGCCAGCATCCCCATTTCCCCCACAGCTCCCCCACAGCACCCCCCCAACACCCTCGACATCCCCTCCCCCCCACCCCCCAAGCCATTTTTCTCCCCTCCCACCAGGCACAGCTCAGCCCAGCGGTGACTTTATTGCATCTACAGCAGTGCAGCAGCATCACACAGTGCATCAATTGGGGAGAGTGCGGGGGGGGGCACACATGACAGCCCCTACACCCCCAAACACAGCCCGTGGTGGTGGTGGGAGGCAGGGAGGGGGTCAGCAGGGACCCCCCATGGCTTTATCTGCCCCCTCCGTGCTGCCTCCATGATTTGCGGCCACGCTCCTTCCCAACAGAGCTGCAATAGAAAAGGGGCGGTGAGGGGGGGACCTAGAGGAGGAGGGGTCCTGGAGGGGGCTGGGGGGGGATCCTGGAGGTGCAGGGCTCGTTTCCCCTTCCCCCCACCCCACTCACCCAGCGTAGTGCTGCAGCACGAACTCCTCAAAGCCATCGGCCGCCTCCTCGTCGCCGCGCTCGCGCCGCGCCACGTCCTCCAGCATCTCCTCCACCTCCTCCACGAAGTCCACGAAGCGCCGCCGGTCGTGGGCGAAGACCCCATCGACCCCAAAGGCTCCGTCCAACCGTGCCGCCACCCCCCTGAAATGCCCCCCCCAGCCCAGCCTCCCCATGAAGCCCTCCAGCAACTGCAGGAACTGCGCCTTCTGCACGGGCTCCAGCGCAGCCCCCAGCGCCTCACGGCCCTCTTTGTGAGCGCAGTCGGTCACCCCTGAGCAGCCCTGGGGGGCTCGGGAATGGCTGAGGGGGGGCAGTTCCTGGGGGCCACGGGACCACTTCCCCCCAGATTTGCCCTCTTTGTGCTCCCTGTGGGGCCGGGGCTCCTTGCCGTGGTGCTCCTTGCCGTGGTGCTCCTTGCCGTGGGCTTTGCCCCGCTCGCGGTGGCCGTCCCGCTTGTGCCACCCCCTCTCCTTCTTTTCTGCCTTGAATCCCTTTTTCCAATGCCCAGGGAATGCCCCAACCCCCTCGGACCCCCCCAGCTCCCGGCTCAGGCGCTCCTCCAGCACCCTCAGCTCCTCTTTGAGCCCCTCCAGCCCCCCAGCACCCTGCGCTCTCTGCAGGGCAGCTGCCAACTCGTGCTGCACCGACTCCAACAGCCCACGGTGCCGTGCCTCATGCCGGGCCCCCTCCCCATTCACTGCAGCACTGGGACCGTGAAGCTGCTCCTTGTGGGGGGGCTGGGGGTCAGTGGGACCCCCCCGGGCCTGCAGGCGTTGCAGCTCAGCATGTGCAGCCCGCAGTGCCTCGGCTTCACGCTGCAGTGCTGCACGGAGCTCGGCGTTTTCCTTGGCCAAACTCTGCTGCTGCACCCCAGCTGCTGCTGCTGCACCTTCGCTTTGTTGCAGCAGCGCCTGCAGCTCTTCCTTGTGGGCCTGGGGGAAAGGTGGGGGGTCAGGGAGGGGTGTGAAGGCAAAAGGCAGCTCCGAGTGGTGGCCCTGGGGGGGCACAGTGCTGCGCACCCACCTGCAGCTCAGCCTGCATCAGGCGGATGTCCTGGTTCTCCTTGGCCAGGCGGTCCAGCAACATGCTCATGGACTGCATGCTGTGCACGTCCCCACCGTCCAGGGGGGGCTTCTGTGGGGAGTCCTGGGGGGAGAGGGAGTGGGATGCAGCCCTGGGAGTGCTCAGGATGCGGCAGCCCCTTTGCAGCCCCACTCCTTACGCTGCCGTTGTCGGGCACAGCTTCCTGCTCCACGTCTGTTGCATCGTGGCTCATCACATCCACAGGACCTGGGGAGGAACCACACGGTGACGTCGAGCACACAGCACCCAGCCCTGCTCACAGCCCTCCCTGCTCACCGTCTGCCGTATCGTAGAAACCACCTGGAGAGGAGAAAATGAGACAGCAATGGTAACCTCCACCTGCCCCCTCCCCCCCCGACCCCAGCACCCCCGACTCACCAGAAACGATCAGCAGAGCCACAGCCACCAACGCCAGCGCTCCCAGCAGCAGTTTGTTGGCACTGAGCCCCTCCTCGTTGCCTTCATCTTGCATCACACGGCGCGGGATGGGTGCAGGAGGGGGGGTCCCAGCACGGGGCTGATGGACCTGCCGTCGCCTCAGCCCCTCCACGTCGTCATCACTGCTGGTGCAGCTCCCCTCCTCCAGCAGCGGCCCTGGGGAGGGATGAAGAGCTGTGGGGAGAGTTCACAGGCTGGATCTGCTGCTCGGTGCCCCCCCTCCCGGACCCCGCGCGGTGCTGACCTGCAGTGCAGCCCTCAGCTCGCGGTTCGGGCTCAGCGTTGTGCTGTTCCTTCTCCCAGCTCCCCGCGGTGCTGAGCTCTGTAGGGCCGGATGGAGGGAGTTCCGTGCCGGCACCGAGATCCGAGTGTTCCTCTCCACCCTGGGTACACAGGGGTTGGGGTCACGCATCCCCACGCTGCACCCCCACCATTCCCCCCCTTTTCCTCCCCGGCTTACCTCGACCTCAGGGTGCTGTTTTTCACCCAGGGAGGCGGCTCCATCCTCACTGCCATCAGCTGCGGAGGGGCAGAGGCCGGAGGTGAGCAGAAGAACCCAGCCCGGTATCGGGGACCTCAGCACTGCCCCCTCCCCACGTGCCTGTGCCCGCATCCGGGTTGCCTTCCTCCTCCCCTTCCTCTTCGTCCTCATCATCATGAGAGGCTGAATCCCGCTCCGGACCCACCGTGTCCACAGGCAGCCCCTGGAGATGACAAGCGGCCATTGGGACCCCCGACCCCACCCCCCCCATTGCCCCCCACCCCGGCTCCACGCCCTCACCTCCGTGCCCGTCAGCACCCAGCTGTTATCCGAGTCTCGGGAGTCCGATTTCTGAGCCATGGCTGCGGGTCCCCTCCTGCGAAGAGACGGACACGGACGGACAGATGGACAAGGGGACGGACAGACACACAAACAGATAAAACAGACATACGGACGGACCGACCTCACCCCGTGCCCGCCCTGGGTTGATTTGCCTGGCAAAACGAGTTGATGAACTCAGAGCAAAGGGCAACGGGTGGCAGCGCCGCGATCCCCGCACCGGCTGCGTTGGGACCCCCGGGATCCCCCCTCCCCGATAACAGCGGGTTCAGCCCCGGCCGCACCTTTTCCCCCCTCCCGCTCCGGTACCGGCAACGAGCTGGGATCGGGCACGGGGCGGTCGCGGTGCCCGCGAATTCTGCACATTCCCCGCACAGCTGTGGAGGCACCGCCCCCCCCCAACCATCCCCGCCTCCCCCCCCCCGGGGGGCAGCACGGACCCAGCGGCGCTCAGAGCCCCGGTACCGGGGGGAGAAAAATCCCCGTGGGGCGAAGGGGGAAACCGGGGCTGGATGCGGTCGGCAGCGCGCTACGGGAAGCGCTCCCCCAGCCCCGTTATCCCCCCCCGTCCGGCCCGCCCCCTCATCCCCCCCTCCCCGGTTACCACCGCGGTATTTTTAGCCTTGGTGATGCCGCCCGGCAGGTGCGCGGGGCCCCGCAGGAAGGAAGCGGCGGCACCGACATTCAGAGCAGCGCTCCGGGGGGTGAGGGGGGCACGGAGCCCCTCTTGCTTTCGGTACCGCACCTCCCCAAAACGGCCGAGGGGGGTCTGTGTGTATTGGGGGTGGGGGGTTCCGGTGAGGGTCCGGCCCGACGGGCGCGCATCCCGGAGCGCCGCCCGGTGAAATCTCGCGGCCATAGTCGGCGGTGTTCCGGGAAGCGCTCCGGTGCCAATCCCGGGACCTGAGGCGTCACGGGGAGGGACGGAGCGCACCGGGCCGGAGCTCAGTGGGAAGCGGCCGGGATGGGAGCGGGGAAGCTCGGGGCGAAGCGGCCCCGACGGGACGGGGCGGAATAGAACGGAACGATGCTGGGGCGGGCGGTACCTGGAGGCGCTCGGAAGCGCAGCCGGACCCGGTCCCGCTCCGTAACTTTGTCCCGGTCCCGGTCACCGCCCTCGGGACGGGACGCGCACGTGATGAGCGCAGCCAATGGCAGCGACGGCCCGAAGGGGCGGGCAACGACAGAAGGGGGGCGGGGGGAGCGGAAGGCAGCGGACGCAGACACGGACAAGCCGGTTTCAGAGTTTTATAGCGACGATACAAAAGTTTCCATTACCGCTCTGCTAAAATCGGGGAGGGGAACGGGGGGACCGGAACCGCACCGAGCTCAGAGAGGGGGACACCGGATCTGAGGGGGGAGAGGAGGGGGCAGCGGGCCTGGGCATCGCACAGAGCCCACCCCGGGGGCACGGGGAAGGCTCAGCCACCGTGGAGACCCCCACAGCCCCATCCCGGTGCTGCACAGCCAGAGTCCACGGCGGTGGGGAGCATCACCGGGTGCCATCCTGTGCTCGTGGGTCCGACGGCTACAAAAGGGGGTTTGGTCCTAAAACAGCGTGGGGTTCTGTACAACGTGGGGTTGGTGGGGGCATCAGCCATCGTTGGCAGCCACCAGCTGTCCCATGCCCTCACGGACATACACAGATTGGATCTCCTTGGTTTTCAGGCAGAAGTCACAGGCCCAGACGGCGGAGGCCTCGGTGGTGAGCAGCCCGTAGGCGTTCTCTGTCATGCCAGTGCACTCCCGGTGGAACCATTTCTGGCAGGAGGCCTCGCAAAGGATGGCATCCTGGTCGTCGTTCACCTCGTTACGGCAAGCCCCACACGGGTACACCAGGCCGGGGGGGGGTTGGTGCCCCGAGCTGGCAGCTGCCTTACTGGGGGGTGGGAGGCTGTTGGCTTCAGGAGTGCCACCCCCGCGGCCGGCGCTGGCGGGGGCAAAGCTGGGCTGCGCCCCGTTAACGGCAGCCGGGGAGCCTGAGTGCTGCTCTGGGGGGAAGGTGCTGGGTGGGGGGTTCAGGTTTTTGCCCCCCTCCTCTCCGCCAGCGGGGAAGCCGGGGTCTGCCCCGGGGAAAGGGCTGGCGTTGGGGGGGAGGGGGGGTATGTTCTGCCCGGGGCGCTGCATGGGGGACTGTCCAAAGAGGTTGCTGGGCTGGCTGAAGCGCTGTGCCATGGCTGGCCCGCCGGGGGGGTTCAGGGCCGGGCCGGGGCCCATGTCCCCCCTGGGAGGCTGCCCCATGGTGGGGGACATCATGGGCCCGAAGCCCCCGACGGGCCCCTGCATGAGCTGCCCCGTGGGAGGGCTGAAGTTCTGTCCGAGGGGGGGCTGGTTGAAGGGCTGCCCGGGGAAGCTCATCCCCCCGGGCTGGACGTAGCCGGGGTTCTGGGGGGGCATGCCGAAAGCCGGACCCATCTGCCCGGGGGCGAAGGGGGGCGGCTGCCGCCGCATGGGCTGCGGACCCCCTCCGTACCCGGGGGGGACCTGAGGCGCCATTCCCCCGCCCTGCATGCGGAAGCCGCCGAAGGGTACGGGGCTGCCCAGGAAAGGGGCGGCCGCAGCCCCCACCTTGGGGGCCCCGAAGTCATCCTCGAAGGGGTTGGAGGCCACCAAATGATCCACCATAGGGGTGGGCGGCGGGGCGAACTCCGACAGGTGGGAGTATGCCGGGCCCTGCGGGGAAACGGCGCCGGTCAGGGCCGCGCTCCCGGTACCGCCCGCGGCGGGGGCGGCCCGGAGCCGGCGGTCCTCTCGCCCGCCCGTACCTGCGTGTTGGATTTCCGCCGCTTCTTCTCGGGGCTTTTCATCTGCAGACCTGCGGGGAGATGCGGGGCCGAGTCACGTCCGAGGCCCCCGCCGGCCCGGCCCGCCCGCTCCCGCCGCCCGCGCTCACCTGCCTTCCCCTGCTTCCGGCCGGGCCCGCCGACGGCGGCGCTGCCCGCGGGGTGCGGGGGCCCCGGCGGGGGCGGCGGGGCCGGGACGCCTCCCTCCAGCTTCTCTCCGTGCGGGGCCGCCATGGCCCTCACAGCCGGCGCGGCGCCATGGCCCCGCCGCGGCTCCTTCGCACGGCGCGCCGGAAGCGGAAGTCGCGCCGGGACCGGAAGTTACTCCGAGACCAATCGCTGCGCGAGGGGCGGGGCGTGAGGGCGAACCACGTGCGCGGCGTGGGAGGAACCGCGGGCAGCGCCCGCAGCGGGGAGGGGGAAGGAAGGAAGGAAGGAAGGAAGGAAGCAGGGGAAGGGGCCCCTGGGGGTGGAAGGGGCGATGTTGACGGCTCGGAGAGGGGCGGAAGGAACCACGTGCGAAGCCCGGAGGGGTGCACGGCCGCTACCCACCCCCAGCCCCAATACAGCAGCCGCAGCGTAAAGAAATACCAACTTTAATACGAACCGCCGGATCCTTTGGTTATAGCGGGGCCGGGGCAGGGCTGCGCTTTGGCTTCGGGGGGTCGAGGTGCATGCAGTGGGGCCCGGCCAGCTCCGGCAGAAAGGGAGGTGCCCGAGAAGGGGCTTGGCAGGGCCTGGAGGGCACGGGGGAGCTGTCAGCCCCTCGCCCCCTGCCCGGCTGCATTGCATATATGTGTGGGACCTGCGGGGTCAAGGCACAGTTACACATAAAGTGATCGGGTACATTCGGTGCGCGGCCGGCCGGGCCTTGTGCTTGGGGAGCAGAGCGCAGGGCCCAGCCCTGGGTGAGCCCCCCCACCCCCCCGGGGCTGATGCTGCTCACAAGATGAAGCTCGGCCACCCCCAGTTCCAACCAGGCTGGAGCACGGCCCGGCCCCGGACTCGTGCCCCAGTGGTGACACCGTATGGGGCTGGGATTTGGTACGAGCTGAGCAGCTGTGCGAAGGCTGGAGCTGGGAGGAGAGGAGGGGGCTTTCGCACCACCAGCCCCCGGCCCTGCAGGCAGCTCACACCACGCTGCCCGCACCCCAGGGCCGCCAGCTTCATGTGGTGGTGGGAGGGTGAGGCCCATCCCCAAGGCAGTCCACGCTCAGCCCCGGCTGAGTCCAAGTGCTCCCCAGGGTGGGAAGCAGGGCTGGGGGGGAGCGCACCGAGGCCCCCAGGAGCTCACAGTCTCCTCTCCACCGGCTGCTGCAGGCACATCTCGCTGCCAGCTGAGATGATGGGCAGGTGATTGTCCATATGGTAGCTGATGAGGTGACTGACGCTCTCAAAACGGTGATCTTTTGTCCGGACCTGGAGGGATAGGGAATTCAGAAGGCTGCTGATATCCCTAGGAGTTCCCTCTATTCTCTGCCAGGCCTCCTCCATCCCCTAAGCCAGCCCAAAGGTGTCCCCAAGGTGGGGTTGTGGTTCTTATAGCGGTGGGGAAATGTTTGACCCCCAAGCTTTGGGGTTACAGGGACTCACCACTCCTTCTGGGTCAACGAGCAGCAGATGCTTGGGCTGCCCACCCTGCAGGCCGGTCAGCACGTACTGCCCGGGGGTGGTGGTGCTCTCCCTCACCAGGAAATCTCCGTTCACCTTCAGCAGTTTCTCAGCCTCCTTGCGGTTCATCTTCCTGTGGTACCACGGCTCCCTCCTCAGCTGCTCCTCCATGGAAGCCACAACCTGGGCAGGCGGAACGGTCACGGGCACAGACTGGGGGGCACGCAGGGCGTCTTCAAATGGCTCTGCAGGAGAAGGGGAGGGGGTCCATCACTTAGCCCACGCATCCAGGACAGACTGCACAGCCTGGGAACGACCACAGCTGCTGTCCCACTCACTCATGTCGAAGAGGTCTCGCTGGGCACTGCCGTTGGCTGTTGCAGGGCTGCCTGCAGCTGCTGCTTGGCGTGTCTTGTCCACGTTCTGCACGTTCACATAAGATGGGTCATCAAACAGGTCCGTGCGGCCGGACGCACCCGCTGCAGGTGGGTATTTCTCTCTTCCTGCTGTAAAGAGAGCTGTGGTCAGCAGTGCTCCAGCACCAGCGCTTACTGCTGGAGCACTTTGGGACCAGGAAAGCATATGGGGACAGCCACATCCATCACATTACCTTGAGCGGGACCGTGCTGCTTCCGGGGGTCAAATTCCCCACCAGACGTCTGGCCAACAGGCTGCAGAGAGGCACATGGTCAGCCCAACGGATCATGCTGCACTGTCAGCCCTCCCCAGTCCCCAGTCTAGGCTGCCAGAGGAGCTGGACAGAAGCGTGGCACGGATTTTGTGCAGCCCACAGCCCCATCGGGGTCCTTGCATCTCCCCTGTATAGCAGAACCTCCCCAGCAGCCCCCTGCAGAGATGTGCTCAGCGCCTTACCAGCGTGGCCCCCAGGTGATTGGGGGTCTGCGCAGCCCCATCCCGCAGCCGCATGTCCACGACCCCCCCGATAGGGGGCTCCTTGCCAGGGAAGTCGTTGTAGTACTGGTGATCTGGGGCAGGCTCCTCCTCTTCCTCATCCCAAGCTGAGCCATCAAACCCTGCCATCCTGGGAGGGCACAGCACAGCTGAACAGCTGACAACAGCCGGGGGCTGCGTCCCTTTCCAGCACCAAGAGACCTTGAGCACCCCCATCTCTCCCTTCCCTTACCTGTCGTGGGGTGTCACCAGCTTTGGGGGGTTCTTCAGGTACTGCTTGAAGCGCAGCTCAAAGGCTTGCCCAATTGTGCTGATCACATCCTGGGCCAAGCCCTCAGGGCACTCCAGGATATGGCAGGCTGGGAATGGAACAGCGAGATGAGAGGAGGGAACCTCAGAGTTAAATCCTGCACCCCCTGATCCCAGCCTGTGCACCCCAGAGATTCCCTACAGGGGCCCAGTTCCCCCTCTGCACCGCTGTGTTGCACCAAATCTTCCCCAAAATGGGGCTCTTGCAATTCCAGCCTCAGCAGCAGCCTCACCTCTCTGGTTGACGGGATCTTTGGCAACGTAGGCAACGTACTCAGCTGTGTCCTGTGGGAGAAGGTGGTGGTGAGCCAGGGCTGCTGGCGAGCACAGTGCCTGAAGACTTTGGGGAGAAGGCAGGAGAGGCTCTGATCCCCAGCACTGGGTAGGATGTACAGATGGGGAACCTCTTTACTCACCGGGTCGCCCCCAGAAGCGAAGGAGATGGACTGCATGTGATGGTTGGCAATGATCTGCAAGACAGAAGCACTATTAGGTGCAGTTCCTCAGTGCCCAGCCTGGGACATTTTCCCTGGGACTGGCCCAGTATGGGGATTACAAGCTTCAGGAGCCCTGGCTATGAGCCACGGGCAACCAGAAGAAGAGCTGAGACACCAGCAGAGCTACTGAGACCTGGCTCAAAACTAAGAGACCTCCAAGGTCGGGGAACTTGGGTCTCAAGATCTAGAGGGACAGATCCCACAAGGCATTCAGGGCATTGCTCAGATCCCTTTGCCACCAGGAATGGGTGTGGTGGGACATTCTGGACCAGGAGATGAGCACTCAGCAGGAAACACATGCACCCACACATCCCCAAGGAGGATGGGAACAACCCCAGCAGGGCCTGGAGGGGATGCACAGATCCCTGCTCGTTTGAAGTCAGCAATGCAGCCCCCAGCAGCTCCCCGCTCTCACCTGCTTGCAGTCAGAGGCCATGAGGTTGAGGCTGCTGGTGGAGATGGTCAGGGTGATGGGCATTCCGGCGAACTTCAGGTTGCTCTTGCCCAGGATGGAGTTCAGAGAGCGGCCGCAGGGCTGGGGGAAAATGGCAGCACTGGGCAACTCATCTCCACCACCACTCCAGCTGAGCCATGGGGGCAATCGGAGCCCCCAGGCACTGCTGGCTGGGTTGAGATTCAGCCCTCAAAACACCAAAATGCTCCCACCAGCAGCTCCCCAGGCCCAGCCTCACCTTCCTCCTCCTCACGGCTCCCTTGGCACCGGGCACGGCCTCACACACCAGGCCAATGGCCTCCCTGCAGGGAGCAAAGCAAGGTGTCAGCTGGGGGTCCCCGTTGTCCCCTCCTGCACCAGCACAGGGACAAAGCTCTGCTATCATTGCCATGTTTATGGGGCACTGCTGGGCAAAGGACACGGGGACCAGTGCAGAAGGGACAGGGTTAAGTGAGAAACAAAAGGGAAGCCCTCAGGCAGTGCAGGCTGACTCCCAGACCCGGCAGGGACAGGGGAAGAGCGAGCTGTTAATATTTGATGCAGCTGCAGGAGTGCTTCCTGCCTGACCAAGCTCATTGACAGGCTCATCGATCTCCAGGCAGCTTCCTCCATGGCTGCAGACAGCCTGGTTCCACCTCCGCACCCACCCCAGCAGCCCCAAGTCCCCAACACAGCCCTGGGGCTCACCTGGTGACCTGAGTCCTTGTGTTGAAATCCAAAGCCCTCATGGACTGAAGGACTTCTACACAGCCCATGTACTGTGGAGGAGAGCAGGGTCAGCACTGGGCTTGGCTCAGTTTTACTCCCCCACCTCCCCCATGCAGCCCACAAGCAAGGAAAGGACAGGTCCCCACAAAGCCCACGCTGTGGTGTTCATCTCCACCCGCAACAAGCACACCTGAGCCCCCCCAAAGCCCACTCCCACCCCTCAGAGATGCCCCAGCACTCACCCTGACGTGGTAGGAGACCCCAGGACCCATGACCTTGTCATCTGGGTGCAGCCAGCCACGCGTGGGCTTATTGACAAAGCTGCCGTGGCGGGTCCATTCATCACCACCCAGCTGGCCGCCTTCCACCCGCGTCCTCTTCGCACAGCTCAGCTTGTTCATATCCTGGGAACAGACAGTGACAGGTCCCACTGAGTCTGGGCTGGCTGTTCCCCCCGGTGCCGGTGTGAGCGTCCCGGTCAGGACGGGCTGCCCCGAGCTCCCGGCATCTTTGAGGCTGCCAGCCGATGAGCCCCGCAGGCTGAGCAGGTTGGCGGGGTTCGAGAGCTTCAGGTTGGCCATTTTGGGAAAGAAGGAGCAGAGGGTGGTGGGGCTGTCCTCCGACTCGGATGAGAGCTCCCCGAGAGGCAGCATAGGGCTGAGGGAGGAGGATGACAGGGAGCCAGGCAGAGACCGCGTGCCTGCGAGGGACTCCACCGGGGAAGCCGGGGTCCCCAAGGCTCCCACCGCCTCCTCCAGGGAGGAGACAGACTCGTTCCTCAGATGGCTGTATTTGCTCTTCTGCAGGAGATCCATCGTGGAGAGAGGCGAGAAGGGCTGGCGCATGCCCACCCCTCACAGCAACCCCACGGAGCGTCTGAGTGCCTACAGCCTCCTGGAATCCTCCCCCAGGCACCGGCCGAGGCCGAGCTCTGTGCCAGGTGCCCACCAGCCCCGCATGGCTCACGAGGAGAACACGCAGCAGGGGCTGCCCAGCTCCACGCCGTCACAGCCGATCGATAGCAACCAGCGTCAGCAATCCGGACAGATGGAGAGCAACCCCTGCTCCCGGTGCGGTGGGGAGGAAGCGAGGCTGTGGTTACACCCTGGGGCCGCACGGAGCGGTCGGTGAGGGGGCTCAGCACACAGCTGGGAGGTCCTCAAGCCCCACTGCCCCACGCTGCTCCTGAACCGGACCCACGACGAATCCCATTGTCTTCAGCAGGGGCTCAGCACAGCTCCCTGTGCCCCACAGACGGAGTCCCAAACCGCTGCCCCTCCGCCCCTGCCGGCTCGCTCTGGCCCCTGTGCTCGCAAGCGGTTGCCAGCAGCTCAGAGGAAATCAAAAGCATGAATATTTAAAGCCCTGAGACAAGGCAGCCACAGAGCACATCCGAGCCCAGCCCAGCCCTGCTCAGAGCACGGTCCAGGAGCAAACAAGGTCCTTCTGTGGCGGCCGGCGCTACGCGAGCCACGTGCCGGCGGCGGGCAGCTGCTGTTGGCTCTCCGGGATCACCGGGGGGAGCGACGCCTGAAGCCGGGGGGAACGCGATGCCAGCAAGCCTCGGGATGCAGGGACGTCCAGCTCAGCTCCAGGCTGGCAGAGGAGGAGGAAGACAGCCAGGAGGAGGATACAGGTGGGCGCAGTGAGGCAGAAGCCGGGCTCAGCGCGGGGCTGCGGCACGGAGCCGCTGGGAGCCGCCAATGGCTGCTGCTGCTTCCCGCATCCCGGCTCCTCCCGGAGGAGAGAAGGGGCTGCCGCTGATCGGAAGGGCTGTGCTGACTCACAGGCGGAGGAGCCGGCTCTGTTCTGCTCTGCGGGGATGGGGAGGCAGCGCAGGAGGGGCTCGGAGGGAGGGGTGGGGACCCAGCGAGGATCTGGAGCAGAAAAATCAAGGTCACAGGCGGAGCTAGCGGGAGCTGGGGAAAAGCCAGAGCGTGCCGCTGGCGCCAGGGCAAATCTTACCCGTTTCCACAGCTGGGCAAAAGCCCCGTTTTCTGGTGGTGGGCACTGGGGCAAGTCTGCCCTCTCCCCCTTCCTCCCCGCCTGACGCAAACCAGCATGCCAACGGGGGAGCTCAGAAATCCCCCTCCAGCCCCTTGGGGTTGGAATAAGACGGTCTTTAAGGCCCCTTCCAACCCAAGCTGTTTCATGATTCTTCCGCCCTCCGGGGTCTCCGGGCCCCTGTGACCCACACCAGGCGCCTGCTATGTGGGCCAGGGCGCTCCCACAGAACCCTACACCGAGCTGAAACCAGAGAAATCCAGCCCAAGGGAAGAGCTCACCCCGCTCAGCCCCAGCACAGGAGTGCAACCTCCCGTCCTGCTTCCCAAACACGCAGTCCCAGAGACAGGGAAATAAAGGCAGGGAATAGCCTGGAATAGCTGAGATCCCACACGGTGTGGGGCTTCGATGCCAGCAGATCCCACAGCCCATCAGCCCCCACCTTGGTGCTGCAGGAACCGTCCCACGAAGCGCTCCGTCCCCCCCGGGGGCCCCGCGGCCGCTCAGTGCCATGACCTTCCCATGGCCTGCAGCAAGATGGCTCTGAAGAAAGGCAGGAAGCCTGGGGCCGGGGAGCCAGGAAGCAGGGACCCGCCAACCCTGCTCTGCTGGGCGGCGTTAGGGAGGCTCAAGGCAGCGGTGTTTGCCCCCAAGGACCTGACTGGCTTGCAGATGTGGGGCCGGGGGTCCCACCTGGCACAGTACACACTGCATAAAGGCTGTAGGCATCTGCAAACAGGGGCTGTTTTCTGTCTGAGGAGAGCTGGGGGGAGCTGGAAAAGGGGCAAAGGGTCTTTTTGACCCAGCCCAGACAGGCAGCAGGGCAGGGAGCAGCAATTCCCGGCACACACAGTGCCCCAAGCTGTGCCTGCTTCTCACAGAGCTCTGTTTCTACAAAACAGAATAACTCCTGATTTTATCAGAACCTCCGGCATCGAGGCTGAGGCCAGACAGCACACTCACATCCCCACCAGCGTCGGCTGGGAACGAGGCAGCTCACCAATCCCAGACCCAACTGCCACAGCCCCAAAGCCCACCCCAGGAATCACAGCCCCCCTGCCCAGGGGCCACAGAGCACCGAAGGCAAACCGAGACGTGCGCAGCCCCACGGAATCGGGTCCTGCAGCCCCTGAGCAGCACCCAGCAGCCCTTCCTCTCGCCAGACCGGCTGGCAACACGCTCCCAGCCCTGCAGCAGAGCAGCTCCTCACGACTGGAAGCCAGGGCTCAGCCAGATCCTGCTTATGTTCAGGACAGAGGGACACTGCGTGCTTCTGGGTGACCTCGTGCACAGCCCAGGGGATGAGAAGCAGAAAGGGGATGCAGCACAGCAAACTGAAAGCTGTGCCCACCGCCCTGCTCTGGAGGATCCTGCATTTCCCTGGGCTCTGCTAGCAGCCCTGACATCCTCCCAGGAAACACAAAGCAGGAGCTGAGTCAGAGAGCTGGAACACACGAGTGGTTTGGCAAGAAATCACGGCGAGGCGCACGCAGGCACAGGCGCAGGGGCTGCCACACGTACACAGCTTGTCAGCATGCAGAGGGCAGGAGACCCCCGCGTCCCAACATGGGGAGATGGAGCCCTTCCCGTGCCCTGTCCTCCTGCAGCACGGCAGGCAGAGCAAAGAGAAAGGCCGAGAGCCAGCCAAGAGCTGGATTTTCCCCTAAACACCACAACAACGTCACACGGCGTTTGTGTGCAACCTCTCTGAACTTCCCAGCAGCCTCCTTGGAATAGGGGCAGGGGAAAAAACCAGTGGAGGAGGCCTGGAATTGAGGCTGGGCCCTGGTGGTGAAGGGGGAGGGGAGGCAGGATCCGCCACCAAAGCCACCTAGCCCTTCCACCGAAGTCCCGAGCGCTGGCCGGCCTTACCACGTACTCCATCGCCGGCGGAGGGCAGGGAACAAACATTCAGCCCCTCTGGTCTGGCAGCCCGACCTGCGGTTCAGGGACAAACAGTGAGTTAGCCAGCCCTGCTGCAGGCAGAGCTGCTTCTCACTGCAGTGAAAACCCTGCTTCTCACTGACCGCAGGCAGATGGGAGCAGAGACCTGGGGAAACTTCCTCCTCGAAGGCCCTGTTGTGGGAAGGATGGTGCTGGGAGGCTCTAAGAGCATGGGGACGAGATGGGGACAGGGTTGGCTCTGCTCAGATCTTGCCTGCAGGGAAATGGTGTTGGCAGCCACCTGTTGGCAGTGCCCTGAAGCAAAAGGACCTCGTTTACAGTCACTCTGTGACCTGAAATAAGCACTAGTGTCGATCTCTGCCCTGTAGCTGTCAGGACCCAAAAATAGAGGGCACAAAAGTAGAGGGAGAAGAGGTGCTCAGACACGGAGGAGTGCCCTGCTCCTGCCCACACCACCCCTCAGGCTGGCACCTACTGCAAAAGGACACACAAAGTCCCCAGGGAGGAGCCAGGATGCGGCCACAGGAGCGTGTGAAACGGATCCTGGTGTTAGGAAGGAACGGTGGAAAGGGGCCACGGAAGGGCAGACGTGAACAGAGCCAGGAGGGGCAGGAAGCTCTGGGAGAAGGGCAGCAGTGAAAGGAAAACACAGCGAGCAAAGCAGGAGCACAATGAGAGCCCCTGCCCTCCCCAGCCAGCCCTGCGCCGCTCCCACCCTCACCACGGAGCCGTTCGGGGCCGGGTCAGCCAAGCAGAACAGGACAACAAACACGATTTACTTCCTTGCAGCAATCATATGTCCTTATCTGGGGCCTGCAAAGCCAGCGCCGGAGCCCAGGCGGGCGCTAATGGGATTAGCCCGGGGGGCAGTGAGATAAGAGGGGCCGTTTGGCAGGCGCAGCCCCGTCCTGGGCAGGGCCAGGCAGCCAGCAGTTGCAGGTCACTCACTGCAGAGGAAGTGCAGAAATGACGAGGCCCTTTGGACTCTGGGGCCGAGGTTAGAGGCAGGGAAAGGAGAACAACCCCGTGCCAGAAGCCAGCAGGAGGAGAAGGGGCTGGGTTTGAACGGCGACGGTGCATGGCCATAAAACAGCCAGGCTGGAGAGGCACAGAGCAGCGCAGGGCCTCACGGTGAGGCTGCAGCGCCAGCAGGGCCACAACCTGACCTCAGCACGGCCTCCTCAGCACCCCTGAGGCCCAAGGGTGCTGCTTTGGGCTCTCCCCATCCTCCAAAAAGGCCGTGATGTGGTTGCAGAGCTGCTTGTTCCTCGATCTTTGTGGTGGCAGTGCCTGATCTGAACCGTGCAGAGCTCCAGAGCGGGCAAAGCACTGAGAAATCTGCCCTTTGCACAGCTTTAATCCCACAGGAAGGAGTGGGGCCACGTTTCCTCAGCCCGTGAGGGACACCCAGTGACCTGGAGATCTGGGAACAGCCCAGGACGGACGGACACACGGACACAGCAATGCTGCAGGGTGAGGGCAAAGGTCTTGGAATGGGGCGCTTCCACCTCAGCCAGCTCTGCCGTGGTTACCTGTCCCTCTGTGTCCCTTCAAGGGAGGTTGCACACGAGCGCAGCCGATGCTCTGCTCCAATCGGGGTCGGTCCGTCACCACTCTGAGCTCCCCGGTTGCCGCCAGTCCCGGGAACCGGCAGCGGTGACAAACCGACAGACGGACCTCACACACACCCCCACGATGGCACCGGGAGCTCCGGGACCCCCCGAGCAGCACAAAAGCGATCAGCGATTCCCCAGAAACCACCGGCAGCGTCCGGCCCCGGTAACACCGGGAACGGGCAGCCCGACGCCGCCGTTTCCCCGTTCGGTGACTCCCGTCACCCAACCGTGCGTGGCAACGAGCGGGGCGGGTTCAGCCCAGCAGCCCCGGAAGCTCCGCAGCACGTCAAAGCCCGGCCCGCCCCGCCGAGCCCGGGGCCTACGGAACCACCGGCAGCCCCTCAAGGCCCGGGCCGCTCCCGCAGGCCGTGCAGGCCGCACCGCAGCACCGCACGAGGCCCAACCCGTCCTGGGACGACCCGCACGCTCACCGGGGCACCATGAGTCTACGCGCCGGTCTCCTCCGGTCCCGGCGGCCGCAGCGCCCCGTACCGAGCGCCCTCCCCCCGCCACGCCGCCACTCACTTCCGGCCCACGCCCCTCCACCGCGGCCTCACCGCGCCCCCGTCACGTGACGCGCGAACCGGCGGGCCACCGGAAGGCGGCGCCCGACCCTGAGCGGAAAGGGCGTAACCGCTCGAGCGTCGACCAATCAGCTTCCGAATCGCTCGTCCCGCCTTCGCGGAGCGGACCAATGAGCGCGCGGGGCGGCGGCGTTTGAAAGCACCGTTGGGGGGAGGGGGGCGGGGGGGAAAACCAACGGCCGCCGGGAGCTGAGGAGAGGGGCGCGGCGGGGGCTGCCGGGAAAGGGGCGGACCGCGGGCGGCATGGCGCACAAGCAGATCTACTACTCCGATAAGTATGACGACGAGGAGTTCGAGTACCGGTGAGAAGGAGCAGGGGGGGAGCGGTAACCGTTGTCTGATGGTGGGGGGGGGGCAGGAGGGTAACGGCTGTTTGTGGGGGGGGGTCCCGGTAATGGCGTCCTTCCGGCAACAGGAAACGGAGGGGGGGGGTTATCAGTATGGAAGGGCCGGTTGGGATGGGGGAGTGGGGAGGGGGAATGGGGGGGGAGGGGCTGCACTGAGTCTGGGTCTGGGCCTGAGGGGGTGTGGGGGGGGCACCAGGTTTGGGCCCAGTGGGGGGAGGGGGGGGGAGTACCGGATCTGGGCCGGGGAGGGGAGGGGAAGGAAGGGGAGGGGGGGAGGCAACGGGGTCTGGGTCTAAGGAGGAGGGGGAGGGGGGAGGAACAACGATCTGGGCCTGGGAGGGGGGGAGCACCGGGTCTGGGCACAAGGGGGGGTTGGGGAGGGGAAGGGGTGGGGGAAGCACAGGGTCAGGGGTTAAAGAGAGGACGGGGGGGGGGGACAACGGTCTGGGTCTGGGGGAGGAGCACCGGGTCAGGGCCTAAGGGGGGGTTGGTGGAAGCACTGGGTCTGGGCCTGAGGATTTGGGGGGGGGAGGTTTCACCGGGACAGTGCCCCCAGCTGAGCAGCCCCCCCGGCCACAGGCATGTGATGCTGCCCAAAGACATCGCCAAGCTGGTACCCAAAACCCACCTGATGTCCGAGTCGGAGTGGCGAAACCTGGGTGTGCAGCAGAGCCAGGGCTGGGTGCACTACATGATCCACGAGCCAGGTGAGCCCCGTATGGCTGCCCTATGGGATGCGAGCTCCCATCCCACAGCCCGGCCTGACGCTGTGCTACGTCCCCACAGAGCCACACATCCTCCTCTTCCGACGGCCACTGCCCAAGAAGCCAGAGAAGTGAGCGTTCCCTGGGCTGGACGCAGCCCTCGGCTGCCTGGGCTACAAAGCACCTTCATCATCATCATCATCATCCTTCTCCTCCTCTCTTGCACCCTCTGTTCCTGGGAGCTTTCCCGGTTGGGGCAGAGCCACTGGGTGCCCAAGATGCTCATGAACTCAGTGCCATCTGGGCACCTGCAGCGGCTCAGCCCCGGGCACCACGCTGTGGGGATGGGGGTTCTCAAAAGCTTCAATAAAAGGATATTTGGGAGCTGCTGTGTGCTGCTGTTCTGCCTTTTGGGGGGGGGGGGTTGGGAGGCAGGAGGAGCTCCCGGTGCCCAGGAACGGCCCTTCCCCGGGTGGTTCTGGGGTCGCTGTGACCGGAGAGAGGTTGTTGGGAGGGTTCATAGGGCGGGAGGGCTCCGGGATAACGGGGCGGGGAACGCGGGAGGGGGGAGGGGAAGCGCACGTGCATCGGGCGAGTCCATGGCGCTATGGGGGGGGGAGGGAGCGGTAGGACCGCCCCCCGCGGTGGCCCTGTCCGCTCTCAACCAATCAGAGCTCGCATAGCCTCGTGACGCGCATTCCTCTCGACCAATAGGAGCGCGGGGAGGCGGCGGCGTGGCGGAGCCGGTTCGGTTCGGCGGGGTCCATGCGAGCGGCGCTGCGGGTTCTGGGGGCTCTGCTCGGTACCGGGCGGCGGAACGCGGCCTGCAGGGCCATGGCCGGGCACAGCTCCGCCTCCACCGCCGGGATCATCGTTATCGGGGATGAGATTCTCAAGGTGAGAGCGGGGCCTGCGGCTGAGGGCCGGGCCGGGCCTGGGGGCTGCGGCCGGGGGTCCGGGCCTGGGGTCAGGCCTGCAGTCTGGCTTGGGGTCGGGGCTCGGGGTCGGGGCTGGGCTTCAGGCCTGGGGGCTGGGCTTCAGGCCTGGGGTCCGGCCTGCAGTCTGACCTGGGGTAAGGCCTGGGCTCGGGCCTGCGGTCTGTCCTGGAGTTCAGGCCTGGTCTCAGGCCTAGGGTCGGGCCTGGGGCCTGGGGTCTGGCCTGGGGGTCAGGGCTGGGCTTCAGACCTGGGTCTGGCCTGGACTTGGATCTGGGGCTCTGGCCTGGGCTCTGTCCTGGAGTTCAGGCCTGGTCTCAGGCCTAGGGTCGGGCCTGGGGTCTGGCCTGGGGGTCAGGGCTGGGCTTCAGGCCTGGGTCTGGCCTAGGCTTGGATCTGGGGTTCCATCCTGGAATTTGTCCTGGAGTTCAGGCCTGGTCTCAGGCCTAGTGTTGGTCCTGGGGTCTGGCCCAGGGGTCAAGGCTGGGCTTCAGGCCTGGGTGTTGGGCCTGGGGTCTAGCCTGCAGTCTGGCCTGGGCTTGGATCTGTGGCTCTGTCCTGGGCTTTGTCCTGGACTCTGTCCTGGTCTTCAGGCCTGGTCCTCAGGCCTGGGGTCAGGCCTGGTCTCAGGCCTGGGCTCTGTCCTTGTCTTCAGGCCTGGTCTCAGGCCTGGGCTCTGTCCTTGTCTTCAGGCCTGGTCTCAGGCCTGGGGTCTGGCCTGGAGTTTGGGCCCGGGCTCACGCCTCAGCTCAGGCCTGGGCTCACCACCACTGCCCTTCCCCTTAGGGCCACACTCAGGACACGAACTCCTTCTTCATGTGCCGGCGGCTGCGTGCCCTGGGTGTGCGTGTGGCCCGCGTCTCCGTGGTGCCCGACGAGGTGGACACCATTGCTGCTGAAGTGGCCGCCTTCGCCTCCCGCTTCACCTTCGTGCTGACCTCGGGGGGCATCGGCCCCACGCACGACGACGTCACCTTCGAGGCCGTGGCCAAAGCTTTTGGGGAGAGGGTGACCCCGCACCCGGAGCTGGTGGCCCTGGTGCATAAGTTCTTCGGCAAGACGGACATGCAGTGCCCTGAAATGAAGCTGGCTCGCATCCCTGAATCCTCACGCCTCAACTATGGCACGGACCAACTCACAGGCAGTGCCTTCAAGTATCCTCTGGTCAGTGTCCGCAACGTCTACATCTTCCCGGGCATCCCAGCACTGATGGAACGTGCCCTGGATGGCCTCAGCCATCTTTTCCGCAGTGAGCAGACCTGCTTCCACTCCCGTGCCATCTACGTGGCAGCTGATGAGGTGCAGATTGCTCCCGTGCTGGATCAGGCCAACGCCAGCTTTCAGAGCCGTGTGAGTTTGGGTTCCTACCCGGACTGGTCCAACAATTATTACCGTGTGAAGCTGACGCTGGACTCGGAGTCGGAGCAGCACCTGGAGGAGGCACATCGCTTCCTGATGGAGAAGCTGCCGCCTGGTGTGGTGGTGCCGTTGGTGACTGACTGCGTCTCAAGGGCTTCCACTGAGGTTTATGCCCTGGCTGAGTCAGGTACAGCAGCTGCAGCTGGAAGGGTCCTCATGCTGCTCCTCTGCAGCCCAGACAGACACAGAGGGGCCGAGGCAGTGGCAAGAGCAGCCTGGGTGTGGAATTTGCACTGAGTTCTCTTTGGGGTTGGAGCTCATCCCCTTGCTGGGTAGGGGGATGGTTGTGCCTTAGGGACACAAGCTCTTGGCTTCAGGATGCGGTGCCAGCAGTAGCTCTGGGCTGTGTCTGGAGACGAGATGAGCCCGCAGGGTGAGGCACTCCAGGAAGGAGCTGGGCCGTGGGGCTGAGCCATGGCAGCGTGGCCTTGGGCAGGCACCAGCACCAGCAGGCACCAACTGTCCCCTCCCAACAGGCTTGGCTCTGGGACAGAAGGTGGCAGCAGCACTGAGAATTATTGAGGAGGCTTTGGACCGGTACAGCCTAGCCCAGCTTTGTGTGGGTTTCAATGGGGGCAAGGACTGCACAGCCCTGCTGCACCTCGTCCATGCTGCCGTGCAGAGGTACTGTGGGGCAGTGGGTTTCCTCAGGGCCCGCTCAGGGCTCTCTGACTGCCTTGCCTCGTGTCTCTGATGGCTGTCTGTGATGGGTCTCTCCCCAGGCGGTACCCAGAGAGGCAGGAGAAGCTGAAGGTGCTCTACATCCGCATCGTGTCCCCCTTCCCTGAAATGGAGCAGTTCATCCAGGCGACTGTGCAAAGGTACGGGCCAGTGAGGGGGCCAGGCTGCCAGCTGGGCACAAATGACACGGCCCACCCCAATGCCAGCTGCCTGTTCTGCCCTCCAGGTACAAGATCCAGCTGTGCACGGTGGAGGGCTCCATCCGGGATGCCCTGCTCACACTGAAGGAGCAGCAGCCACAGCTGGAGGCCGTCCTGATGGGCACACGGCGCACCGACCCCTACTCCTGCACCCTGACCCCCATGTGCATGACAGACCCCGACTGGCCCCAGTACATGCGGGTGAACCCACTGCTGGTATGCTGTTTCCATCTGGGATGGGGACAGGGCTGTTCCTGCTTGTTTGGGAGTGAGTTTGGAGTGAATCCTCATCTTCAGGGGCTTTTCTCCCGAATTCTCCTCTCTCCAGGGCCCTGTTGCCCAGCTGTGACCCCCCAGCAGCAGCTGGTGCAGGTGGTTGGGGCTCATTCCTGCCCACCCATGGCTTTTGCCATGTTCAGAGAGGGATGGATGTGCTCTGGGGCCATAGGCAGAGGGCAGTGGATGCTGGCTGGGCTCCACGCGTGCTGAGCTGGAGCCAACTGCCTTCCCTGAGACGAGGGGCAGCCTCTGCATCCACCTCTGCAGCAATCCCTGCCCGATTCTGCCCACAGGACTGGACATACAGGGACATCTGGGAGTTCCTGCGCAAGCTCTTTGTCCCCTACTGCATCCTCTACGACAAGGGGTGAGTGTGGGGAGCAGCCAGAGGAGGGGCAGAGCATCAGGCGATGCCCTCCACCCCTCCCACAGCCACGCTGTCCCCTCACAGCTACACCTCCCTGGGGAGCATGGCCAACACAATGAAGAACCCAGCACTGCTCTACACCGACACCAGGGGCCGAGAGAGCTACAGACCCGCCTACGAGCTGGAAAACGAGGAGGATGAGCGCACGTCCCGCCGGTGAGAGCTCGGGGAGCCGCGCTGAGACCGATGGCATCCACAGGTGTCATCCCTGCTGCTGGGGACAGCGCTAAATAAACCTGCTGTGCTCAGCATCTCGCCTGAGCTTGGCTGCGCCGCTCCCTTCGTGCTCTGCGGGGCTCTGGCAGGAGGAATGAGAGCGGCCGTGCCCGAACAAAAGTGACCCCAGGCGGCGGTGCCTCCCCCCCTCCCCCTCCCCACGTGCGCTTCATTGTGGCGGCTTTTGAAGCGCAGAGAATGGAGCAATTTCCAGCGCTTGCCCGGGGCTCCGCGTGGCCGTAGCGATCCCTCCCCGCTCAGATCCCGTCGCCATGCGTCTCCTACGCACCGCGACAGCCCGGCCACCGGGCACCGTCAAGCGGATGGCGCAGGCTGTGGCACTGCCGGCACCCAGCGACGCGTCCCTGGGGCTGCGGCTCGGCCGCTGGGTGCTGCGGGTGCTGCGGGAGTGCGTTTACCTCCTGCTGTGCAGTTGGTGCATCCGGGAGCTGCTGGAGTAGGGCACGGCCCCTTCCCCACGGTGGGACTCTTGGGATGCTGGTGAGTGGGGGGGATCCGGTCACGGTGGTCCTGGGTGGCGGTGGGGGTGCGGGGTTCCAGCTGCGGTGTTCAAGAAGTTGATAGGGTGGGGAGGGAGGGATCCGGATCTGGTGGTGCTGGAAGGGGGAAGGGTGTAATGGTGCAGCTGTGATGCTCTGGGGGTGTGTGGGACCCAGCTCTGTGGGGGGGGTAGGTGGTGGTGCGGGGGTCCGAGTGGTGCTGCTTAGGGAAGGAGGGGTGTAGAGGGGTCCCTGGTCGTGGTGCCCCTGGGGGTGCTCACCCTTCCTGTGCTTCTCTCCCCTCCCCAGGACTCTGTTGCCCCACGATGGCTCTGCGCTGCCTGGCCTGTACCCGATGGAGCCCCAGCACCAGGACCCGGCCCACCCTGAGCCCCCCCAGCACCACGACCCCAATAAACCTGAGCAGTGTGTGAGCGGCTGCGTGTGTCGAGGACTGAGAGCATCCCCCCCACCCTGGGCATGTGTACCCCCAGAACTTCGACCTGCTGTGTCTCTGCCCTGCGGTGCCCAGACCCACCTTCCCCTCCCCCATCCCCACCCGGGGGTCCCCAGCCCCATTGTTGACCATGGAACGATGTTGGGAGCCGTGGCCCTGCTTCCCCCTCCCCTGGGTTATCTCTGCTGTGACTCAGCCCCTTGTTTAGAGACTTCCAAGCCGTTTCCTGCCCCAACCCCACGCGCCCGCCCGGCACCACCACCGCCGCTGGGAAGCAGCCAGAGCAAAACATACCCCAGAACCCGGCTTGCAGCCCAATTCATGGGACAACGGGGCACCGCGACCCTCGGGATCAATCGCGGGGGTCTCTGTGTGCCCGAAGTGCTCCGTGCCGGCCCCGCTGTGGGGCTGCAGGCTCCATCCCTGCAGGGAAGCCCCGTCCATGGCGCACGCCTGGCGCCGGCGCGGCCGCCCTTATCTCGTCGGGAAGTCGGGAGCAGGAAGCGCGGCCCCGCACGGGATAAGGGTCCCGTTTACATTATGGCTTTGTTATGGCACAAGTTCCCACCCTCACGTTGTGCCCGCGGGGGGGGGGTTGGGGTGGCTGCTGAGATGGCTTGTGGGGGTGGGTGGGCAGCTGGGACCCCTGATTTGGAGAGCTCAGGTCACCCCTGCAACCCGCGCAGTGTTGGGGGTGGGGGCTTTGTGGGACACCCCGCTGCTCCCCTTTCCCACGGGGTTGGGTTATGTGTCGTTACGCTGTGCTGCTCGCTGCCCCCTCACTGCCCCCCAGCATGGGGTCACCATGGCCAAATCTGCAATGCTGTGGGCATCCCCTGCCCCACAGCCCCACAGCCCACGCACCCGCCCCACTGTCGCCGCGTCCTGACCCCATCCGCAGCTCAACCCGAGGCCCGGACACGCGAATCAATGAATTCCCCGAACGGGGAGGTCCGGGGGAGGGGAGAATCCCGGCACAGGAAAAAGCTCTGAACTGGGCGAGCCGTGGGCAGAGCGGTCCGGGCCGCCCCACAGCGTGGCCCTGCGCGCAACCCCATCTCCTGGCACGCAGCTCCGCCGCCCACCGTGAGTCTGACCCCATCCCTGGGACCCCTCACAGGGGACGTGGCACGGGGACATGTGGCACGGGGACATGTGGCACGGGGACGGGGACGCTGCTCCGCACAGGGCTTCTATTCGGGGTCAGAACGTGACTTAGGGGGATGGCGGCGGTGGGCGCGCAGCGTGCGGTGGATGGGGCAGCTCCATGGGGATGCGGCATCACTCCGGTGCCGACAGGGGGGACTCGGTGTGATGTGTCTCAGCGCATCGAGTGACACCCGTTTCCCCATCTCCAGCTCGGCCCCTCTGCCCCATGTTCCGTTCTCGCCGTGCCGCGCTGCTGAGGCGGCTGTGGCGGCAGCGCTGCCCGACCCCCGGCCCCGAGGAGGGTCCCGGTGCCCTGAAACCCGCGGCGCACGCCCTGTTCAAGAAGCTGAAGGACGAGGAACTGGAGCTGCTGCTGCAGGCGGTGGAGAGCCGCGGTGCGTGGGAGTCCGGCTGCGTCTGGGTGCCGCGGGGGGCCAAGCAGGCGCTGCCCCCCCAGGTGCTGCTGTGCCGCCTGTTCCGCTGGCCCGACCTGCGGCAGCCCCATGAGCTCAAGCATCTCTGCTACTGCCAGAGCGCGGGGGGTCGGGGGGGCTGCGGGGATGCGGCCGCGCTCTGCTGCAACCCCCATCACTTCAGCCGTCTGGCTGCGCCCGGTGAGTGCCCCTCCTCCCGGCCCTCCTTGCCATCTGGGGGGTCCCCAGTGGCCGATCCCCAGGGTCCCTGCAGCTCTGGGGTCCATCCAGCCCCATGTCCTCCAACCCTTTGTCCGTGGGGTCCCTGTAACCCCTTGGGGTCCCCATAGCCCCTCGTCCTTGTGGTCCCCTTCAACCCCTGGTCCCTGTGGTCCCTCCAGCCCCTGATTTCTGGGGTCTCTGTAATCCCTAGGGTCCCTTCAACCCCTGGTTCTTGTGATCCCTCCAGCCCCTGATCCTTGCGGTCCCTGCAGCCCCTGGGGTCCTTCCAACCTCTGGTCCTTGTGGTCCCTCCAATTCCTGATCCCTGGGGTCCCTTCAACCCCTGGTCCTTGTGATCCCTCCAACTCCTGGCCCCTGGGATCCCTGCAGCCCCTGGGGTCCCTCCAGCCCCTGGTGCTGGGGTCCCTCCAACATTTCATCCCTGGGCTCCCTCCAGCATTTGGTCCCTGGTGGGAGTGGGATCAGGGTACGGGGTGGCATTTAGGAAACTGGGACACGTGCTCAACTCCTCACTGCTTCCTATCCTCACCCCAGAGACCCCTCCACCTCCCTACTCGAAGTCCATCAGCCCCTCCTGGCCAGCTGAGCCCAAGCAGCCTCCCCAGCTCCTGGAGTTCAGCTGCAACCACGCGGAATGGCGCGGTAAGGGGCGAAAACGCGGTACCCAAAAAACCAGGTGCAGGACTGGGAGCTGATGTGGGACGAGGGCTTCTACTGGGAGGATCCACTCCCATCCCCTCCTCCCTCCGCCCCCCTCCCCCCCCCCCCCCCCCCCCCCAAGCACTCAGCTCTCCTGTTATTTTTGGCTGCTCCGGACTCCCCGCCGGAGGAAGCGCTGCCCACGGGGCCGCACACAATGTGCCTTGACGCACGCGGCGCGGCTCCAGCCTGGCTGCACGCCACAAAGCCTCCGGGCTCCACCTTCCCATCCACCAGGGACCCCCCTCCCCCCCCCCCCTTGGCACACAATGTAGCCCCCAGGGTCTGCCCTGGGCCTACGTGCCGGTGCTCAGCAGTGCACTGATTCCGGCACTGGCTGCAGAGGTGCATGGGGTGCTCCATGTGTGACCCACGGACACCAATCCCCTGTGTGCTGTCATCCCGATGCATCACTTGGGACCACGGTATGCAGAGGGTTGGTTGTAGACATGTGTGGCCACGCAGCACCGTGCT
Organism: Chrysolophus pictus; assembly: GCA_037305975.1. Lineage (NCBI taxonomy): Eukaryota > Metazoa > Chordata > Aves > Galliformes > Phasianidae > Chrysolophus > Chrysolophus pictus. The sequence goes on along the minus strand of CM074600.1, from coordinate 2,386,358 downwards.
GATCTGCCAGTCAGAGGGACCTCAACGGGCTTGAAAGGTGGGCCTGGGTGAGCCTAATGAGGTTCAACACAACAAAGTGCAAGGTTTGGCACTTGGGTGGAAGAATCCCAGGCATTGATACAGATTGGAAGGAGCAGCCATTGAGAGCAGCCCTGCAGAGAAGGACCTGGGGGTCCTGAGGGGTGAAAAGCTGAACGTGAGGGAGCAGGGTGTGATTACAGCTGGGAAAGTAAATGGGATCCTGGGCTCCAGCAGCAGAGGGGTGGCAGCAGGGACAGGGAGGTGATCGTCCCTCTCTGCTCTGCTCTTGTGAGGCCCCATGTGCAGCACTCTCCCAGCTCCATCCAGACAGGGAGCTGCTGGAGAGGGGCCAGAGGAGCCACAGAGATGAGCAGGGGCTGCAGCACCTCCCTGCAAAGACAGGCTGAGGGAGCTGGGCTTGTTCAGCATGGAGAAGAGAAGGCTGCGGGGTGAATCATTGCAGCCTGCAGTACTAAAGGGAGCCCAAAAACAGGAGGGGAGTCAGCTCTTGGGAAGGGAGATGAGAGCAGGACGAGGGAAATGGCTGGAATGGAGGGAGGGCAGATTTCAGTTGGGTGTCAGGGGGAAGTTGTTTGCTGTGAGAGCGGTGAGGTGCTGGAACAGCTGCCCAGAGAGGCTGTGGATGCCCCGTCCATCCCTGGAGGTGTTGGAGGCCAGGTTGGATGGGGCCCTGGGCAGCCTGGGCTGCTGTGAAATGAGGATGGTGGCTTTGTGGGGTCGGAGCTCCGTGATCCTCGAGGTCCCTTCCGACCCAAACCGTGCTGTGATTCCGTGACCTCTGCATTGTCCCCAGCAGACACCAGCCTCTCTCGGAGCTCCGCACGGGACGGCTGCTGGTGCAAACTGGCATACTGGGAGCACCGGACACGCGTAGGCCGCCTCTACGCCGTGCACGAAGCGTCGGTGAACGTCTTCAGCGAGCTGCCACGGGGCAGTGGGTTCTGCCTGGGCCAACTGCCTGCCGTGCACCGCAGCCGCGCCGTGCGCCGCGCACGGGGGAAGATTGGGAGAGGGCTGCTGCTGAGCCGGGAGCTGAGCGCCGTCTGGGCGTACAACCGAAGCGAGCATCCCATCTTTGTCAGCTCTCCCACCCTGGGCCCACCCGGAGCCCACGGGCTCGCCGTGCTCAAAGTGCTGCCAGGGTATTCGGTGAAGGTGTTCGACTATGAGAGAGCGGGAGGGATTGGGGCGGGGGGGTGGCAGAATGGGGATGGGCCCTGTGACCCCCATAGCGTCCGTATCAGCTTTGGGAAGGGCTGGGGGCCGTGCTACTCGAGGCAGTTCATCACCTCCTGCCCGTGCTGGCTGGAGGTGCTGCTGGCACAGCCCCGCTGAGCGGCCACGGGGGGTGGCACAACCCCCCTCTATGTGCTGGGTGCATTCTCATGGGGCCCACGGGACCCCCTGGGCAGCACCCACCTCCCCCAACCCCGGGCGTGGGGCTGGGGCAGGGCGTTATTTAATCTCTCCTTGGTTATTATGATTATGTTGTATTTTTTATTTATGTTATTTGCGTAAAAGGGTGAAAAGGAGGAAGTTGAGGAGGGTGGGCGTGCAGGGAATATGCGGATCTATGGGGAGGCAGCTCCTGAGCAGAGGGGGAGGAGGCAGGATGAGCACAGCTGGAATGGGGGGGGTGAGCACAGATGGAAAAGGGCTGAGCAGAGCAGGAATTAGAGGTGAGCACAGCTGGAATGAAGAGTGAGCAGAGCTGGAATGGGGAAACATGGAATGGGGTGAGCACAGCTGGAATGAGGGGGTGAGCACAGCTGGAATGAGGTGGGCACAACTGGAGTGGAGAATTGATGGAATGAGGTATGAGAACAGCTGGAATGGGAAGCGAGAACAGCTGGAATGAGGGGTGAGCACAGCTGGAATGGGGAATCGATGGAATGAGGGGTGAGAGCAGCTGGAATGGGGGTGAGAAGAGCTGGAATGAGGGGTGAGCACAGCTGAGGAATGGAGGTGATCACAGCTGGAATGGGGAATTGATGGAATAATGGGTGAGCACAGCTGGAATGAGGGGGTGGGACAGCTGGAATGGAGAATTGATGGAATGAGGGGTGAGCACAACTGGAATGGGGAATTGATGGAATGAGGGGTGAGAACAGCTGGAATGGGGTGAGCACAGCTGAGGAATGGAGGTAATCACAGCTGGAATGGGGAATTGATGGAATGAGGGGTGAGAACAGCTGGAGCGAGGGGGGTGAAAACGGCTGGAATGAAGGGTGAGCACAACTGGAATGGGGAATTGATGGAATGAGGGGGAGAACAGCTGGAATGAGGGGGTGAAAACAGCTGGAATGAGGGGAGTGAAAACAGCTGGAATGGGGAATTGATGGAATGAGGGGTGAGCACAGCTGGAGTAGGGGGTAGAAAAGCACAACCGAGGCAGTGCAGGTGAGCAGAGCTGGAGTGTGGGAAGGGAGCACAGCTGGAGTGAGCGTGGGGCAGGTGAGCACAGCTGGAATGCGGGTGGGGGGGTTGAGCACGGCTGGAATCCAGGCAGGTGAGCACAGCGGGACCGTAGGAAGATGAGCACATCTGGGGCAGCCCTCCTCCCCCCCCCCTCCCCTCTCCTCCATCCCTCCGCACCCGATTTGCATCCGTTATTTATAACTCCAATAAACGGTGTCACCGGCAACCAAAACTCTCCGCGTCCCGCCGCGTTTCGCCGCCACCCCCCCGGGGCCGCCCCGGTGCCGTCACCCGGGGGCTCCGTTGCGCTCCGGGGACCGGCAGTGCCCTCTGCAGGCGGTCGGGCCGGGCCGAGATGACCGCCCGGTCCTTCCTGCCACGCCGCCGGCCCGGCATAGACGGGGCCTGGCGGCACCGCGGCCCCCTCCCGTTCCCGGTGCTACGAGGTGAGCGCGGTCCGCGCCGTCGGGGCTGCGGGAGGGAACGGTGCGGCGGAGCGAGAACGCGGGGCACTCGAAATAACGCAGCGGTTAAAAATAGCGGCGGGGCCGTACGGGGCGGGGGCTGCGGCCTCGGGGCCCGGGAGGGCGGTGCGGGGCTGCGGGAAGAACCGGGGGAATGGGGGTGGGAGGGTGGGGGGGTTGGGGAAGTGGGAACGGAAACCTTTTGCCTCCGGTTGGAAGCGGTGGGGCTGCGGTGGGACCCCGTGCGGGATGAGGGTGGGGTGCGGGGGGGCTCCGCCACGGGGGCACCGGAAGGCGGCGGGGCCGTGGGAGGACGGTTTCGGGTTGGGGACGGGGGGTTTCGGTGGCAGCGGAGGGGAGGGGATTTTTGGCGGATTTCCCCCCTCAGAAGCCTCCGCCTCTGTGGGAACCCCGAGCGGGTTCCGAACCCCCGGGATTGATCCGAACCCCTGGGATTGATCCGAACCCTTGGGATCGATCCGAACCCCTGGGATCGATCCGAACCCTTGGGATCGATCCGAACCCCTGAGATCGATCCGAACTCCCGGGATGGGTCCGGCGGTGCGGTTGGGGACGGACGGACAGATAGACGGACAGGTGACCGCAGGGTTAGAGCTGGGTGGAGGTGAGGCAGGTGGGTGAACGGAACGATGGACGGACGGACGGACGGAGATGCAGCTCCGTGCATCGCGTTGCGCTCGGGAAAAGCAAAAGGGAACGTCCGCAGTTGCCCGGTACCGGCGGCAGAGGAGGGGATGAACGAATCGGGAGCGAGCACCGGGGCACCGGAGGAACCGGGAGAGGCGGGGACCGGCCCGGAGCGGAGCCCCCCGCCCTCCTCGCTGACATAACGTCTGCGGGGCGGTGTTTGCATTGGCAGCGCACGGCGGCGGCTCACACTTTCCACCCGCTCCGGGCAGCGGCCGCGCCGGGCTCTGAGTCAGGAGCGCTCCGGGGGGGTCGGGGTGAGGCGAGGTGAGCGCGGGGCCGGGCCGCCCTCTGCCGTCCCCCCGGGGCCCGGAGGCGGCCGAACGGGTCGGAACGGGACCCCCGACCGGCACCTGCCGGGGGGGGGGGGTTGCTCCACCCGCACCGTTCACCGGCACCGCAGGGCCGGGAGGGGCTCCGCGCCCGGTGCCCGCTTCTCAGCGCCAGTCGGTGCACGGCGCCCGGTTTCCCGTTCTCCGCTGCCAGATTCTTCACCCCCGTTCTCCATCCCGACGCTCGGTTATCCGTCCCCCGCTTTTCCTTTCTCAACCCCCCCCTCCCACTTTTCCGTTCTCCGTTCCGGCGCCCCGTTCTCCACTCCCGGTGCTCCGTTCCCCTCTCTCCGATTTCCCGTTTTCCATCCCGGTGCCCTCTTCCCCGTTCTCCCCCCTCCCCCGCAGCCGGCACCGAGCGGGGCGGGCCCGGAGCTCCGCGGCCGCAGCGGGCGGAGCGCTCAGCGCCTGGCACCGGGCGCGGCACCGGGCGCGGCACCGCCGGACCGGGCTCCCCCCAGCGGGGGGCGGCCCCGGTGTGAGCGCGCTCCCTCCCCGCCGCCCCCCCCTCGGCGCTCTGACTCAGCTCTTCCTCCCCCCGCTCCCCACGGCCGGGCCCCACCGCTCCGCTCCCCGCCGGCCCCGAGGGGGGGGTTGGGGGGTGGCTGGGGGGGGGGGCACGCCGCCGCCCTCCCCCGAGGGAAGGGGGGGGGACGGCACGGGGGGGTGACGGACAACCCCCTCCGCCAATAGGAGGCGGGCGATGCGGAGCGCTGCCCAATGGGCGCGGAGGGGGCGGGCGCTTCCTGGAGGCGGCGGAGGGGGGGGCCGGGCGGGGCGGCGGTGCAGGTGGAGGCGGAGGCGGGGCTGCGGCCCCGGGACCGGCGCTGGGCGGGGCGGGGCGCGCAGGTGAGCGCGGAGCGCGCAGGTGGAGACCGGAGGAGGCGCGGAGCGGGCGGGGGGAACGCGGGGCCCGGCGGACCGACGGTTCTGTCTGTACGGAGGGAGCGACGGACGCACCGCCACCGGCCCGGTGCCCGCAGCCCGGCTCCGGTGAGTCGCGCCGTTCCGGTGCTCTGCGGCAGGGCCGGTGCCGCTCGGTGCGCTCGGTCCCGGGTTTGGCTCCGGGGCGGTGCACCCGTTCCGTGCCCGGTTCCCGGTGCGTTTCCCGGTGCGTTTTCCTATGGCTCCGTTCGTTCCGCGCACCGGGAGCGGCGGGGACGAGAACTGCCGGCGGACGCGGACACGTCGGCGGGCGCGGTGCCAGGAGGGGGGGGTGGGGGCTGCGCGCACCGCTCGGGACTCGGGGAGCGATCCCGGGGCTGCGGCGGTGAATAACCGGACACCGGGACGCGTCCTCTCCTCTCGCTCTGGCGCTGCCGGTCCGCCGCTCCGGTGCTCCCGGCCCACGCGTGGCACCGTCCCGCGGATCGGCGGCGGCTGAGCCCCTCGGGCGCGCAGGCAGAGGGGGTGCTGACCCCCCCCCACCCCCTTGCTGCTCCCTGTCCCCATTGGTGTCCCTGCATCCCCGCGTCCTTCTGCGTAAGGCCTGCCGGGGACCTGCCCTGCCCCGGTGAGCTCACGGTTGGGAATGACACCCGATGGCAAAACCGGGGCCGCGGTGCTGTTTCACCCAATTCCAAGCAATCAGGGGGGTGACTATGGTGCTCGCCCCCCCCCCCCTACACACCCTTCGGGCACCCTGAGCTCTGTGGACTCTGCCCCGCACCCAGCTCCGTGCCGTGCTCCCCCCGGGCCGCTGCCCCCGCTGCTGTTTGTCCGGGGCGGGGTGGGGTGTTTACCCTCACGCCAGACAACGGCCGTTGTCTTGGGCTGCGGCTGCCCTTGATCGGGGGTTGCTCCGTTTGGGGACGCGGTGCTGCGCTCTTTGGGTACCCGGGTCCCCTCCTGGCCTCGAGCTCTGGGTGCTGCCTTTGGGTTCGGTGCCTTCGGGGTGTCTCACCGTGCCTCAGTTTCCCCGAGCAGAGCCAGGTCGGTGGCTTTCTGGGCGCTGTTCCCACACGGTGGGGGTGGGGGGTGGGGGGTCTCACAGTTTGGGGTCCCCTGCTGAGGGCACGTGGTTGTGGTAGTGCTGGGTGTGGAGAGAGGGGAACTTCGGCTTGGAGCCCAGAGAAGGGGAAGCTGTGGGGCTGCAGAGGGATGTGGGGCAGTGGGACTGCGATGTGGGGGCTCTGCAGAGAGAACGAGCAACTCCTGGGGGGGAGGTGGGGGGGTGGGAGTGGGTTATCCTGGCTGCTGCCACGCTGAGGCCTGGGGAGGTGACCACCGGGCTGGGGGCGTGGAGAACAGCATCTCGGGGGGCTCTGAGGGCTTTGCAGGGCTGACCCCCCCCCCCGTACTTGACAGACAGCAGCGCTGAGCCCGAAGCTGTGGCCGCAGCTCTGCCAGCTGCTGCCATGCACCCTCGGTGCACACGTGGCACACGAAGGCCCCGAGCGCGCACACGCGGGGGGGGGGAGTGGTGGTGGTGGTGGTGGTGCTGTATGGAGGGGGGGGGGTTGAAGGCGGTGGGCGCAGCCCCGCAGCCCGGCCCTGGAGGGTGGGTGGGTGTCCTGCGACGGAGCAGGAACTTCTCCTTCGGGGCGGCGGTGGATGATGAAACCACGCAGAAATCTCTCCTGGCAGCGCTGGTTGCTGGCGGGAGCCCCCGGGAGCGCTCGCACTCCCCCAGTGCCGGGGCTTTTCCATAGAAACCCCCCCCTCCCCAATGGAGCGAGGGGGGGAGAGAGGCTGCCGTCCCCGCATCTCCCGTGTCCCTGGGGCAGAGCTGCATCCCCGCGTTGAGCTGCGTGTCCACACCCCGCTGAGCCCCGGGGCGACCGAGGACGGAGCGAGGGGCCGGGCTGAGACCCGTCCGACTCGCTTCGTGCCAGGGAGGTGACTGGAGTGGCCAAGGGGGAAGCGGGGAGGGGGGGGGGGGGGAGGCGAGAAGGCGGCCGTGCCTGTCCCCAGCTGTGCCCGGTGACCTTCACCGCACCGAGGGCCCGGTGGCACAACGCCGTCACCCCTCCGGTGCCGTAGGGAGCCGCCGGGTCCCGGTGTCCCCGAGGAGCCACCAGCGTGACGGGTTGGGGCCGTGGGCGGGAGGTGGTGGTGGTGATGGTGGTTGGGGGGGGGGGGGACTGAACCGTGGCGAGGGAAAATGAAAGCAGGTGATGCGGAAGGAGAAGTAGGTCAGAGCGCTGGCCTCTCCCGGCAGGCTCAGCTGTGCGTGCTCCGCGCTGCCCCGGCCGTCCCCGCTGCGTCCCCATGGGCAGCGGCTGCAGGCGGCGGTGAGTTGTGGGGGGGAGGGAGAGGTTGGGGGGAGGGGGGGGGGTCTGGGGGCTGCGTGCCGGGTGCTGCCCGACCTCGGTGCTACGGGATGGCACGGAGCAGCGCGGGGATGTGAGCGTTCCGTGCTGACCCCCGGTGCTGTCCCCGTGTCCGGTCCTTGTGGCGATGCCGTGGTGAGGATGGGTGCGGGGATGCTGTGCGCGATGGGATGGGATGGGGAAAGGAAGCGGCGGGGGGGGGGAATTCCCGGGACGGGTGGCTGAATGGGGGACATCCCGGTTTGGGGACAACGTGGGGACGGCCCCACGTGCCGTGGGCTGGCTGCGTGTCCAGCTCTGTGTCGCTGCCCCAGGTTGGGGAGGGGGTGGGGGGGTGGAGGTCTCAGCGCTGTGTGGATCGGAGGAAGGGGGGGGGGGGGTACAGCCGTGCTAAGTGGGCTCGGGGGTGATTAGAGCCGCCTGCCCCCTCCCTCCTGCCCCGGATCAGCTGTGGGCAGCGGGGAGCTGGAGGCAGCTGCGTGGGGGCGGAAGCTGGGCTATTTCGGGGGGTGTAAGGGGGGGCTGCGGGCTGGCACTGTCCTTGCTGGGTGACCCCACGGGATGGAGCATCAGGGTCTGTCCTATGCCAGCAGTTCTGGGTGCTCAGGGTGCCACCAGGATGGGTGGGGGGCAATGTCATCCATCCATACTCCTCCTCCCCACCCCGGGGCTGTGTGATGGGACCTGGGGGTCTGACTGCCCTGCCCCCCCCGGAGGGGGGGCTCTGTGTGCTGTGGGGTGGTGGGAGCAGAGCTGCCCCATTTGGATCCCACTGCCCATGGGGTCCATGGGGCAGAGGCAAGAGCACGGTGCTCTCCAGTGCCCCCCTCCCACTGCAGGAGGTCAGTTTAGAGCTCTGCTCCCCCCCCCCCCCAGCTCCTCCCTGTCCCCCCCCCCCACCTCAGGGTGGTGGGTTTCACCCCCACTGGGATGGTCGGACCCCGTGGTTGCTGTTGACCATTTCCTTCCTGTTCCCCCTCAGTTTTAGCAACCCCTTCCTTCCCTGTTCCTTCCTCCTGCCTCCACGCAGCGCCGTGTCCGGGTGCATCCGGGGACAGCGCAGCATCCGACCTCGTCTGCCCCATCCCCTCCCCATGGGACCCGGGCTCAGCACCTCCAGGAGCAGGGGGGGTGGGGGGGGTGCTCTCCATGGGGAGCTCCGCACGCCTTCCATCCCGCTGCTGCTGGCTTGGGGGACATCAGGATCCCAACGATGGCCGTGGTTCGGTGCCGGTGCTGCCCTGTGAACCGGGCCTGGTGCCGGGATGCTTTTGAGCCGTGCTCCATTCTGGCTCTGCGCATCCCAAACAGTGCCAGGTGAGGATGGAGCGTGGCTCTCTTGCAGCCCATTGGGTGCACCCCCCCCCCCTCCAAGCTGGGTGCTGCACCCCCTCTGCGGCCGGTGCTGGCGCCGGGGACGGTTGCAACACCCCCAGGGTGGGGGGGCCGTGGTGAGTCACCCCCCAATGGGGCCCGGCCACCAGCGGGAACCCTGAGTCAGGGCTGCGTGCCCATGTGAGCCCCTCCCTGCCCGCCTCGCCCACCTTATCTCCCGCCCTTAGCACCTGGCACACCTGGGCCAGGGGGGGCTGGCGCCGTTCCCCTCCTTTATGGGGAGCAAAGGGCAGGGTTGGCAGGCAGGTGCCACGCTCCCTCCCTCCCTTGCGGGGTTTTTGGTGTGGGTCCTGTGCCCACCTCCGGGTCCTGTGCCCACCTCCGGGTCCTGTGCCCACCTCTGGGTCCTGTGCCCACCTCTGGGTCCTGGCAGCCCGGAGCATCACGGTGCACCAGGAATGCAATCACTGAGCCGTGGTGACACACAGATGCCCACGGAGATGCCATGGGGTGGCTGCTGCCCCTCTTCCTGCCCTCCCTTGGGGCTGAGCTCTTGCACAACGCACGGCAGCGTCTTTCTGAGAACGTTGCTGGAGGGCCCCCCCCCTTCACACACACGCACACACACACGTCCCCCCCCCCAGCAGCTGCAGCGCTCTTCCCCTTTCTGCCTCCTGCTGCCCTCCCTGTGGCTGGCACGGCTGTGGGTGGGATCTGGGGGGGGTGGAGGGGGGGGTTGGAGCCCCACTGTGGCCCCATGGCACTGCCCATCCGGGTGCTGTGTTGGTGTGGGCGGGTGCTGGGGTGTGGGGCTGCAGCTCGGGCACTAATTGCTGTTTGGCTGGGGACGCAGAGGGTGTAATTATGGGGGCATTGCGAGAAGCCTGAGCCTGCCCTGGGGAGCAAGGGGGGGCTGGGGGGGGGGGGGGAATGAGGGGGATGTGGCCAGGGGGTGTGGGATGGAGGAGGATGGGTGCCATGGGGTGGCTGGGACCATCTGAGAGCCCCCTCCATGGGTTACGGTGTGCTCAGGGTGTTGGTGCCAGGCTTTCTGCAGCACTCACGTCTGTCACAGTGCTGTGTGATGGGACCCACGGGCATTGGGGTCAGCTGTAGGGGCACAGCTGCAACCATGGGCAGCCTGGCATTGGGGTCTGCTATAGGGCACAGCAGGACCTATGGAGCTGGTTATAGGGGCACAGCAGCACCCATGGGCAGCCTGGCATTGGGGTCTGCTATAGGGCACAGCAGGACCTATGGAGCTGTTATAGGGGCACAGCAGCACCCATGGGCAGCCTGGCATTGGGGTCTGCTATAGGGGCACAGCAGCACCCATGGGCAGCCTGGCATTGGGGTCTGCTATAGGGCACAGCAGCACCCATGGGCAGCCTGGCATTGGGGTCTGCTGTAGGGCACAGCAGCACCCATGGGCAGCCTGGCATTGGGGTCTGCTGTCGGGCACAGCAGCACCCATGGGCAGCCTGGCATTGGGGTCTGCTATGGGGTCACAGCAGGACCCATGGACGGGCTGGCTATGGGAGCATAGCAGGACTTTTAGAGCTGACTTTAGGGGCACAGCAGGAACCCTTGGGCCTAGTAGTGGGGCTGGCTATGGGGACACAGCAGCACCCATGGGTGGGTTGGCTATAGGGGTACAATAGTGCCTATGAGTTGCCTGGCATTGGGGCTGGCTTTGGGGGCACAGCAGGACCCATGGATGGGCTGGCATTGGGGCTGGCTATGGGCTCACAGCAGAACCCGTGAATGGGCTGGCTGTGGGGTCACAGTAGGATCCATGGGCCTGGCATTGGGGCTGGTTATGAGGACACAACAGGACCCATGGATGGGCTGGCACTGGAGCTGCCTATGGGGTCACAGCAGTACCCATGGGCCTGGCATTGAGGCTAGTTATGGGATCACACCAGCATCCAAGGACGGCCTGATACTGGGGCTGGTTATGGGGTCACAGCAGGACCCATGGGCCTGGCATTGTGGCTGGTTATGGGGTCACAGCAGCACCCATGGATGGGCTGGCTATGGGGTCTCAGCAGGACCCAGGGGTGGCCTGATATTGGGGCTGGCTATGGGGACACAGCAGGACCCATGGATGGGCTGGCTATGGGGTCACAGCAGCACCCATGGATGGGCTGGCTATGGGGACAGAACAGGACCCATGGATGGGCTGGCTATGGGGTCACAGCAGCACCCATGGATGGGCTGGCTATGGGGTCTCAGCAGGACCCAGGGATGGCCTGATATTGGGGCTGGCTATGGGGACACAGCAGGACCCATGGATGGCCTGGTATTGGGGCTGGCTATGGGGTCACAACAACACCCATGGATGGGCTGGCTATGGGGACAGAACAGGACCCATGGATGGGCTGGCTATGGGGTCACAGCAGCACCCATGGTTATGGGGTCACAGTAGGACCCAGGGATGGCCTGACATTGGGGCCGGCTGTGATGGCACGGCAGCAGCCACAGGCCTGGCATTGGGGCTAGTTATGGGGCAGAGCAGGACGGGCATGCGCAGGGGGCCGAGGACAGGCTGTGGCACGCTGCACCGAGCCCAGCCCTGCGGTGGCAGCCCGGCTCCCGGCCGTGGCCAGCAGTGAGCAGCCGGCACCCATCGCCCAGCCCCGGGGCGGCGGGAGGGACGGGAGCCGCACGGTGACACCGTGGCGATGGGGAGGGGATGGCTGCGGTGCGGTGCCAACCGTGCCGGCACCTTTGGGAATTTCCTCTGCTGGGAAGGGGGTTCGGGGTTCCCCCTCGCCCCGTTCCGGGTTGGCGTCGGCTGCAGAAGGGTTAATGCTGTGTGTGTTCTGGGAAGCGGGGCTGGGAGGTGCGTGACCCGGGGTGTGGGCGTCGACTCCTTTTGAGGTGGGATCCGAGCTGAAGTGCAGCGGGGAGCGGGGCCAAGTTCACACAGCAGCACCCTGCACCCTCCCTGCCTCCGCCGGAGCAGCGCCCGGCCACGCGGGCACAGGCGCCAGGTGAGCGGCGTTGCCCACCCCGCTGCCATCCGTGGGGATGGGGATGTGGGGTGGGAGGACGTGGGGTGGCAACGGGGCCGTTTCCAGGTGGCTTTGGGGCTGGCGGTGGGATGCTGGCGTCGAGAGAGCCCTGCGGTGGGATGGGGAGGATGGGATGGGATGGGCGGCATGGCGCGGCCACAGCGGGGTCCCCTCTGCTGGCACATGGCACGGGGATGGTTTTGGTGGTGGGTTGGGGCCGTGGTGCTGGGATGGGGCCCTGTGGGTGGTGGGTTGGCCCCGGTGGGTGAGGGGCGGTGGGTTCCCGCTGCAGATGGTGGTGGGGACAGCGTTGAGGACGTGGCCTTGAGTCCGGCACTGCGTGGCGTGGGGCTGAGCACCAGGATGGAGCTGTGCTGTGATGTGTGGCCACACTGCCGAGGGCTCAGCCCCGTGGCCGTGGGGAGTTCGAGGTTTGGGGGCAGCTGGGTGGGTGCATAATGGGATGGGGTCCCGGTATGGGGCGGCTCACCCCCCTGGCTGTGGGGTGGGTGGGTGCTGTTTACCCTCTCATCTCTTCAACCCCATTTCCTTTCTTGTGTGCTCGCTGTTTTCTTCTTTCAAAGAGTGGGGAGCGCTTCCCCAGCCCTCATCCGGGCTCCCCTCCGACACCGGGACCCCCAGGACCCCCACCCACACACTGGGGCCACCAGCCAGGCCGGACCCCCACCCGCCACCCATTACCACGCTCCAGCAGGTGCTGTTGGGCAGAGGGCCGCGCAGCCCCCATCCCACAGCCACGCCGACCCTACGGGGCACCCAGGCTGCCTTTGGGGATGGGTGGGTGGGGGGACGCCCGGCCGTTTGGGTCCCTTCCCGGCTCCCAAAGGGCCCCGTGGGGCGAGGGGCCGGGCGCTGTGCTCACCTTCCTGGCTGACTCATTCTCCCCACTGCAGCTGTGAAGTCCCTCGACAGCGCGGCAGCAGCTGGGAGCACCCCGAGGTGGGGGGCAGCGCTCCCCAGGACCCCCATCCCCATCGTCCACCTGCATGCGGTGGGGAGGACACGGTCTGGGGTCCCTCTGTGCCACGGTCCGGGTGCGGGTTGGCCCCGTGCCCGCGCGCGGCCCCACGGCGCGGTGGGGCTGGCAGGTGCCGTGGGGCCGGCGGTGCGGTGTCAGGGTGACCCGCAGCCTATTGTTCCCATCGCAGCGTGCTGGGGGCACGGCTGCCCGTTCGGCACGGGGAACGAATCCCCCCTCCCCACCCCCCTCCCCTCCTTTCCTCAACCCCGCGCGGCCGCCGAGGGCGAAACGGGGCCCGGCTGCGGGCATTGACGTAACCGAGAAAGTGCTGCTCTTTGGGTGGGGGGGGGGGTGGGGGGGACGGGCAGCGCGATGCTCCCCTCCCCATCACTCTGCCCCCCAAGGGGACATTGTCCCCGTGTGCCATCCGAGGGTCTCCGTGGGGCTGGGGGCGGCTCCGACAGCTTCACACCTTGCTCCCCCCCCCGCCCCCCAACCCCCCAGTTTCCTTATCACCGCTGCGATCTCCTCGATGGCACCCGCTCAGCATGTGACTTCGCTCCCGTGGGGAGGATGCGCGGGGGGGGCCGGGGTGTCGGGGGAGAAGCGGCGGACGGGCGGTTGGGCGCGATGGAAAATCCCCCTCCTGTCACCTCCCCGCCCCCAGCGCCGGTCCTTCATCCGCGGGCATCCGCCCGGGGGTCCCGGCTCCATCCTTCGCCCCCCACTTCGCTATCAGCGGAAGGAGCGCTGGAGATTCGCGCACCCCCTCCTCCCCACCCCCCCCCTCTCCCGAGAACGGCAGAGATGTGTGAACAGCAGCCGTGCAGCGGCCTGGAAGCAGCGCTGCGGTGCTGCGGGGGTCTTTGTGCGCTGCTGAGCCCCCCCTGCGTGAAGCTGCACCCGGCCGAGCACAGCAGCGCTGCCGGCCCTGCGAACAGGAGGAGCTGCGAGGCACGGGGATGCGGAGTGCGACGCACACCAGTCCGTCCGTCCATCCTGCCACCGCGTGCCTCCCATCCTGCCTCAGCCCCGGGTTTCTCGATGGCACCGCGTCCCCGTCCCCCCCCCCCTCCCACGAAGCGCAGCGCGCTCACCTCCCCTAATCCCCCCCCCCGCTGCTAATCCCTCTGATCCCATCGGGGGCTGTCGCAGCCTGTTGGCTCCCGGCGCCCTGATGCTTTAATCGCCCCTAATCCCTTCGCCCCCGCCTCGTGGGCACCGCGGACCCCCGCAGGGGTGGGCACGGGGACGTCGGACGGCGCCGGCATCCCGGGCGGTCGGCGCTGCCCGCTTCCCAGTTTCAGGGGCGGCTGCCGCTTGCCCTGCCGGTCGGGCCTGCTCGGCAGCGCGGGGCGGCTCCGCAGCCGGTTGCTCCGGGGCCGTTCCCAGCCGCCTGCCGAGGCAGCCCCAGTTTGGCGAGCACCCAAGCGCAGGGAGCGGCCGGCGCGGGGATGGGGATGGGCTCCTGCGCCGGGGGCCGCCGGCCGCGCCGCCCCTCCGCGGGCAAGAGGGGGCACGTTCCCCCCGCCCGCCGACGGCACCGCGCGGCTTGGCACGGCCACGGCGGCGGGCTTCGGTTCGGAGCGGTCCGACCCGTCCCGGGGAGATGGGCGCAGCTCGGCACGGCGATGTCCGGCGGCACCAGCAGCGCGGTTTCGCTCTGCATGGCTGCGCTCCGTGGCGCAGTTGGGTTTTGCTCCGCGGCACGGCTTGGTTTTGCTTTATGGCACAGCCTGGTTTTGTTCCATGGCACAAGTTCGTTTTGCTCTGCGTGGCACAGCCTGGTTTTGCTGTATGGGGCATATCCTAGTTTTGCTCCATGGCACAACCTGGTTTTGCTCTGTGGCACAGCCTGGTTTTGCTCCATGGCACCTCATGTTTTGCTCCATGGCACAGCCTGGTTTTGCTCTATGCCATATCCTGGTTTTGCTCCATGGCACCTCATGGTTTTGCTCCATGGCACAGCCTGGTTTAGCTTTATGGCACAGCCTGGCTTTTCTGTGTGGCACAACTGGGTTTTGCTCCATGCCACAGTTTGGTTTTACTCTGTGGCACAGCCTGACTTTGCTCCATGGCACAACCTGGTTTTCTTGCTGGCACAGCTCGGTTTTGCTCCATGGCACAGCCTGGTTTTGCTCTGTGGCACAACCTGACTTTCCTGTGTGGCACAGCCTGGCTTTGCTTTATAGCACAGCCTGGTTTTGCTTTATGGCACAGCCTGGTTTTGCTCTGTAGCTCAACTTGGTTTCGCTCTATGGCACATCCTGGTTTTCCTCTGTGGCACCTCCTGGCTTTCCTCCATGGCACAATCAGGCTTCGCCCCATGGCACAACCTGGCTTTCCTCCATGGCACAGCCTCCACCCGCAGCTCAGACATGGCGATGCCACACGCTTGGAGCTGCCTGTGCCACCAGACAGCCCCTTTCCCGGTGCCACCACGCAGCCATGGAGCACCGTGCCGTGCACCAGGACCCGATCTGATCTGCAGCTCCGCTGCCACCGTCCCCACACTCAGCACTCAGGACTGCATCCATCACCCACCCAGGGCTCCCACTTTGCCACGTATGTCGCTCCAGGCGCGATCCCCAAAGCACAGCACCTCAGGGATACCCCCCCACCCCTCTCCTTCTCCCCCCCCCGGTGCCAGTACCGCCGTGCCGGGCACAACCTGCCCTATGGGGCCGCCAGCTCGGAGAGGCCTCGGTGCCGCTTTTATGGCACCGCTGACGCAAAGCTCTGCCAGCTGCAGCGTGGGAAAGGCCCTGCTCACGCAGGCAGGGCTTGGCTGGGCGAGGAGCGGCCCGGGGCTGGGGCAAAGCGTAGGGAGGGGGCTGGGCCCCCACTGGGAGTGGGGGCAGGAACCCAGCGCTGCGCTGATCCTAATCTGCGGGCAGGAAGCGCGGCCCCGTCTTCCCAGCCCGGTTGGGCTTCGCGGGGCGGCCCCCAGCCCTGGGGGGGGGCCTTCTTCCCGGCAATGCCGCCCACCCGCGTTCCCAGGACGGGGAGCTGCGCCCGGCGAGGCGGGGGGATGCGGTGGGGTGGGCCGGGGGGATGCGGTGGGGTGGGCAGGCAGGAAGCGCAGCGCCTCGACGCCGCTCAAAGGCGCCGCGCTGAGATTTCCCCCCTTTGCTGCGGTCGCTTTGGGGGCGGCGGTGGAGGGAGGAGGGCGGGGGGATGCGGTGGGGGCCCGACGGCGGCACGCGTCGGTTCCACGGCGTCCAACCGAAATTTGGGTGCTCGGAGGTGATGCTGAGCCATGCACCCCTCTGGCAGACAGCTCTTGGGGCGCCCACCCTGCAGCAGAGCTGATGCTTTGGCACCCATGGGTGCTGCATGGTGGAAGGAGATTCTTTGCACTGCAACACTGCAGCAGAGCTGATGCTTTGGCACCCATGGGTGCTGCATGGTGGAAGGAGATTCTTTGCACTGCAACACGGCAGCAGAGCTGATGCTTTGGCACCCATGGGTGCTGCATGGTGGGAATGAGGTTTCCTTGCACTGCAGCACAGCTGATGCTTTGACACCCATGGGTGCTGCATGGTGGGAATGAGGTTTCCTTGCACTGCAGCACAGCTGATGCTTTGGCACCCATGGGTGCTGCATGGTGGGAATGAGGTTTCCTTGCACTGCAGCACAGCTGATGCTTTGGCACCCATGGGTGCTGCATGGTGGGAATGAGGTTTCCTTGCACTGCAGCACAGCTGATGCTTTGGCACCCATAGGTGCTGCATGGTGGAAGGAGATTCTTCGCACCACAGCAGAGACGACCTTTTGGCACCCATGGGTGCTGCATGGTGGAAGGAGATTTGTGCACTGCAACACTGCAGCACTGCAGCAGAACTGCCGTTTTGGCACCCATGGATGCTGCATGGTGGGAACGAGTCTCCTTGCACCGCAACAGAGCCGACGCTTTGGCACCCATGGGTGCCGCCCGGCGCTGATCCCCCTCACCTTATGCTCCCGCAGGTGAGGACGATGGCGAGCCCCGAGGACGACCTGATCGGCATCCCCTTCCCCGAGCACAGCAGCGAGCTGCTGAGCAGCCTGAACGAGCAGCGGCACCGGGGGGTGCTGTGCGACGTCACCATCAAGACGCAGGGCTTGGAGTACCGCACGCACCGCGCCGTGCTGGCCGCCTGCAGCCGCTACTTCAAGAAGCTGTTTGCGGGACCGGGGCCGGGCCAGGAGGTTTGCGAGTTGGACTTTGTGGGGCCTGAAGCTTTGGGAGCTCTGCTGGAGTTCGCCTACACCGCCACGCTGACCATCAGCAGCTCCAACATGGGCGAGGTGCTGCAGGCGGCGCAGCTGCTGGAGATCCCCTGCGTCATCGCCGCCTGCGCCGACATCCTGCAGTGCCACGGCTTGGAAGCTCCCGGCCCCGATGACGACGACTGCGAGCGCGCCCGCCGTTACCTGGAAGCGTTTGCCACCCTCCCCGACGGGGACCCCCCCGCCGCTCCCCCCGCCCGCCCCGCCGCCCGCCGCAGCAAGAAGACCCGCAAATTCCTGCAGGCGCGCGGCGCACGCCTCAACAACCACAGCGAGGAGCCGCCCGCAGAGCCCGAAGGCTCCCACAGCCCCCTGCCCGCCCCGCAGCCCCCTTCCCCTCCCCCGATGCCGGAGGGCTTGGCGCAGCCCTACGAGGCTTTCGAGGTGCCCGAGGAGGAGGAGCTGCCCCCGCACGCCTTCCCCTTTCCGTACCAGATGTCCCCCGAGGAGGGCGGCTCGGACGACGACGCCATCGATCCCGATCTGATGGCTTATCTGAGTTCGCTGCACCACGAGGCGCTGGCGCCCGGGCTGGATAGCCCCGATAAATTGGTGCGCAAACGGCGTTCCCAAATGCCTCAGGAGTGCCCCGTGTGCCACAAAGTCATCCACGGTGCCGGCAAACTGCCGCGCCACATGCGCACGCACACGGGAGAGAAGCCTTTCGCCTGCCAGGTGTGCGGCGTGCGCTTCACGCGGTGAGTGCCAAGGTGGCCCCGGGGTGGCCCCTGCCCCATGTGTCCATTGAGTGCCCGTGGTGTCCACCTGGGTGCCCACGGTGTCCTCTGGGAGCCTGCAGTGTCCCCTGCCCCACGTGTCTCCTTGGGTTCCTGTAGTGTCCCCCTGGGTGCCCATGGTGTGCTTTGGGTACCCATGGGGTCCTCTGGGTGCCTGTGGTGTCCTCTGGGTGTCTTCAGTGTCCCCTGCCCCACGTGTCTCTCTGGGTTCCCGTGGTGTCCCCCTGGGTGCCCATGGTGTCCTCTGGGTGCTCATGGTGTCCACCTGGGTGCCCACAGTGTCCTCTGGGAGCCTGCAGTGTCCCCTGCCCCATGTGTCTCCTTGGGTTCCCATAGTGTCCCCCTGGGTGCCCATGGTGTGCTTTGGGTACCCATGGGGTCCTCTGGGTGCCTGTGGTGTCCTCTGGGTGCCTTCAATGTCCCCTGCCCCACGTGTCTCTCTGGGTTCCCATAGTGTCCCCCTGGGTGCCCATGGTGTCCTCTGGGTGCTCCTGGTGTCCACCTGGGTGCCCACAGTGTCCTCTGGGAGCCTGCAGTGTCCCCTACCCCACGTGTCCCCCTGGGTGCCCGTGGTGTCCCCTGGGTGCCCACGATTGTCCATCTGGGTGCTTACGGTGTCCACCTGGATGCCCATGGGGTCTTCTGGGTGCCCGTGGTGTCCCCTGCCCCATGGTGTCCCTTGGGTGCCTGCGGTGTCCTCTGGATTCCCGTAGTGTCCCACTGAGTACCCATGGTGTCCACCTGGGTGCCCATGGTGTGCCTTGGGTACC
This sequence comes from Chrysolophus pictus, assembly GCA_037305975.1. Lineage (NCBI taxonomy): Eukaryota > Metazoa > Chordata > Aves > Galliformes > Phasianidae > Chrysolophus > Chrysolophus pictus. The sequence goes on along the minus strand of CM074600.1, from coordinate 2,368,009 downwards.
CATGGGGTCCTCTGGGTGCCCGTGGTGTCCTCTGGGTGTCATCAGTGTACCCTGCCCCACGTGTCTCTCTGGGTTCCCATAGTGTCCCCCTGGGTGCTCATGGTGTCCTCTGAGTGCCCACGGTGTCCATCTGGGTGCCCATGGGTCCCCTGAGTACCCATGGTGTCCCCTGGGTGCCCGTAGTGTCCCTTGGGTGCCCGTAGTGTCCCCTGGGTGCCCACAACATCCCCTGAGTACCTGTGGTGTCCTCTGGGTGCCTTCAGTGTCCCCTGCCCCATGTGTCCCCTGGCTTCCCACAGTTCCCCCCTGTGTGCCCACAGTGTCCCCTGGGTGCCCATGGGGTCCTCTAGGTGCCTGTAGTGTCTTCTGGGTGCCTGTAGTATCCTCTGGATGCCCACAGTGTCCCCCTGGGTGCCCATGGCGTCCCCCTGGGGCTGTGCTGACCCCCGACATGACCCTGCCCCACAGATGCCCACACGGTCTCCATAGCACGTTCCTTCCCTGGGGATACCCATAGCACTGTGTCCCACACAGTCCCCATAGCACACCCCTGTCTCACACTGTCCCTATAGGTCCCCATGCTGTCCCCATAGCCAACCCCTGTCCCATGCTGTCCCCATACTGTCCCCATAGCTCACCCTTGTCCCATGCTGGCCCCATAGCACATCCCTGGCCCGTAGGTCCCCATGCTGTCCCCATAGCACACCCCTGCCCCATGCTGTCCCTATATCTCACCCTTGTCCTATGCTGTCCCCATAGCACACCCCTGTCCCAAAGGTCCCCACACTGTCCCTATAGCTCACCCCTGCCCCATGCTGTCCCCATACTGTCCCCATAGCACATCCCTATCTCAAAGGTCCCCATGCTGTCCCCATGGCTCACGCCTTACCCATACTGTCCCCATAGCTCACCCCTGCCCCATGCTGTCCCTATATCTCACCCTTGTCCTATACTGTCCCCATAGCACACCCCTGTCCCAAAGGTCCCCACACTGTCCCCACAGCTCACCCCTGCCCCATGCTGTCCCCATACTGTCCCATAGCTCATGCCTTACCCATGCTGTCCCCATAGCCCCCCCTGCCCCATGCTGTCCCCATACCGTCCCCATAGCTCACCCTTGTCCTATGCTGTCCCCACAGCACATCCCTGTCTCACGCCGTCCCCATAAGTTCCCCATACTCTCCCCACGCCTCACCCCCGCCCCCATCTCACCCCACACCCCACCCGTGCCGCTCTATCCCCGCATCCTGACCCCTCCCCCTTTCTCCCCCCCCCCCCCCACCATCCCCCTATAGGAACGACAAGCTGAAGATCCACATGCGCAAACACACGGGCGAACGACCCTATTCGTGCCAGCACTGCAGCGCCCGCTTCCTGCACAGCTACGACCTGAAGAACCACATGCACCTGCACACGGGCGCACGGCCCTACGAGTGCTACCTCTGCCACAAAGCCTTCGCCAAGGACGACCACCTGCAGCGGCACCTCAAGGGCCAGAACTGCCTGGAGGTTCGCACCCGACGCCGACGTCGCGAAGACCCCCCCCCTCCACCGCCCCCCGACGCCCCGCCCGGCATCGACCTCTCCAATGGGCGCTTGGAGGGGCTGCGCCTCTCCCTAGCTCGTTACTGGGGGCCGGCGCAGATTAAGGAGGAGGAGGAGGAGCCGGAGATGGAGATGGAGCATGAGGCTGAAGAGGGGCCGCAGCCGGACGGCATGGTGCCCGTGGAGATGGCGTAGAGCGGCCGGCCCGGTGGGGCGCGATGGGGGGCGGTGGGCTGAGCCGGGCCGGGCCGAGTGATGCCAGGCTGGGCTGAGCTGAGCTGGACCAGGCTGTGCTGAGCTGAGCTGAGCCGGGCTGGGCTGGGCTGAGTGATGCCAGGCTGGGCTGAGCTAAGCTGAGCCGGGCTGGGCTGGGCTGAGCTGAGCTGAGCTGGGCTGAGCCAGGTGATGCCAGGCTGAGCTGAGCTGAGCTGGGCTGTGCTGAACCAGGTGGTGCCAGGCTGAGCTGAGCTGAACCAGGTGATCCCAGGCTGGGCTGAGCTGAGCTGGGCTGTGCTGAACCAGGTGGTGCCAGGCTGAGCTGAGCTGAGCTGAGCTGGGCTGAACCAGGTGGTGCCAGGCTGAGCTGAGCTGAGCTGAACCAAGTGATGCCAGGCTGGGCTGGGCTGGGCTGGGCTGAACCAGGTGATGCCAGGCTGAGCTGAGCTGAGCTGGGCTGAACCAGGTGATGCCAGGCTGGGCTGAGCTGAGCTGAGCTGAACCAGGTGGTGCCAGGCTGAGCTAAGCTGAGCTGAACCAGGTGGTGCCAGGCTGGGCTGAGCTGAGCTGAGCTGAACCAGGTGATGCCAGGCTGGGCTGGGCTGAACCAGGTGATGCCAGGCTGAGCTGAGCTGAGCTGGGCTGAACCAGGTGATGCCAGGCTGAGCTGAGCTGAACCAGGTGATGCCAGGCTGAGCTGAGCTGGACCAAGCTGTGCTCAGCTGAGCTGAGCTGAGCTGTGCTGGGCTGGGCTGAGCTGGGTTGGACCAAGTGATGCCAGGCTGGGCTGAGCTGAGCCAGGTAATGCCAGGCTGAGCTGAGCTGAACCAAGTGATGCCAGGCTGAGCTGAGCCATGCTGTGTGCTGGGCCAGGATGTGCCAGGCTGTGTGCTGGGCTGGGCTGAGCCGTGCTGGACCAGGCTGGGCTGTGCTGAACCAGGTGATGCCAGGCTGAGCTGAGCTGGGCTGGGCTGTGTGCTGGGCTGTGCTGAGTTGAGCCAGGTTGTACCAGGCTGGGCTGAGCTGTGCCAGGCTGTGCTGGGCTGTGTGCTGGGCTGCACCGTGCCAGGCTGAGCTATGCTGGGCCGAGCCAGGTTGTACCAGGCTGTGCCAGGCTGAGCTGTGCTGAGCTGACCAGGTTGTGCCAGGCTGAGCTGTGCTGAGCTGACCAGGTTGTGCCAGGCTGGGCTGAGCTGTGCTGGGCTGAGCTGTGCCAGGCTGAGCCATGCCAGGCCAATCTGTGCTGAGCCAACCTGTGCCAGGCTGAGCCATGCTGGGCCAACCTGTGCCAGGCTGAGTTTGTGCCAGGCTGAGCCATGCCGGGCCAACCCGTGCTGGGCCAACCTGTGCCAGGCTGAGCCATGCCAGGCGAACCCATGCCGGTCCAACCCGTGCCAGGCTGTTTGTGCCAGGCTGCACCATGCCGGTCCATGCCGAGCCGCTCCGACCAGCCCTGAGTTCTGCGCCGTGCCGATCCGTGCCGCTCCGTTTTAAGCCCAGCTCAGCCCCGGCCGTTCCGTGCGGTACCGGAGCTGAGCGGAACGCACCGTCCCGCACCGGGCGATGCGTTTTGGGCTGGGGAGGAGCGGTTCGGTTCCGCCCGTTGTCCCGGAGCGGCGCTGCCCGCCTCGCCCCGCCGCGTTCTGTTCCTGTTTTTCCCGTCACGGTTTGTTCTGAATTATGCAAAGGGGGAAATTCCCCCCTGGCGGATTTGCACAATGGGGCGGGGGGGGCCCCGCCGCCGCCGCCGCCGCTCATTCCATCCCCCCCCCCCTCCCCTCTCTCCGTATTCCCGGGGCCCCCGCCGCCGTGCAGGGACCGGACCCCCCCTCACCCCCCCTTCCCCCCGGTTCCACCCCCGGGAACCGAAGCGCGGCACCGGGCGGGGGTTCCCGGTGGGGTGGCGGGGGGGTCCCCGCCGCTCGTCCCGCGCTGTATATAGCTTAACCCCGGAGCCCCCCCCCCCCCAATTCCCCGAGCAGCCCCCCCCCTTGGCGAGCCCCCCTCGCCCCTGCACTCCCGGCTGCTTTCTCTCGTTGCACTATTCCGGGTGAGCCCCCCCGGGACCCCCCCCATCCCCTTGGGGTTGGCAGGGTTCCCCCCCCCTCCCCCCCCCGCCCCCCCGTCCCCCGCCTGCCCTTTGCACATGGCCCCAGGGCGCACACCGGGGGATGGAGGGGGGGTGTGTGTGTGGGGGGGGGCACTATTTGCCTAAAAGAAGAGTTTATCTATATTTAAAACAAAACAAAACAAAAAAGATGATGTAATATATAACCCACCCCCCCTCCCCCCCCCCCCCCTCCCCAACCCCAGGACCCCCCCCCCCCTCTCCCCCCCCCCCCCCGCTGCTCCTCCCGACCCCTGCGCCTGTCCCTGCCATGGGGTGATGGGGACGGGGGGGGACTCCCGTCGTGGCTTTAAAAGTGCCTTATGGGGAACTTGAATTTCTCGGCGACTTGAACCTCTCCGGTGTCGGAAACCAAACGGATCGCCCGCGGCGGTCGGTTTTGGGTTTTGGTTTTGTTTTTGGTTTGGTTTTTTTTTTTTTTTTTGGTTTTATTTTCGTTTCGTTTTGTTTTCTCTTTGGTTGTTTTTTTTTTTTTTTTTTTTTTTTTTTTGATTTTGTTTTGTTGTTTCGTTTTGTTTATTTTTAAACGAAGGCTGCTTGATAATAAACGGAGAAGCAGGGAATCGCGCGCCCCGTCCGTCTGTCTGTCCGTCCGTCCGTCCCGGGATACCCGGCGCTGGGGGTGGGGCTGGGAATGGGGAAGTGGGAGGTGGGCTTGGGGACGTTGTGGGGATGGATTTGGGGACGTTGTGGGGATGGATTTGGGGACACGATGAGGGTGGACATGAGGACATAATGGGGATGAATTTGGGGACGCAGTGGGGGTGAATTTGGGGACACAAGGGGGGGAATTTGGGGACGCAATGGGGATGGATGTGGGGACATAATGGGGTTGGACATGAGGACACAATGGGGTTGGATTTGGGGACACAGTGGGGGTGAATTTGGGGACACAATGGGGATGGATGTGGGGACATAATGGGGTTGGACATGAGGACACAATGGGGTTGGATTTGGGGATGCTATGAGGGTGGATTTGGGGACACCATAGGGATGGACATGAGGACATAATGGGGATGAAATTGGGGACGCAGTGGGGGTGAATTTGGGGACACAATGGGGATGGATGTGGGGACATAATGGGGTTGGACATGAGGACACAGTGGGGTTCGATTTGGGGATGCTATGAGGGTGGATTTGGGGACACTATAGGGATGGACGTGAGGACATAATGGGGATGGATCTGGGGAACTGTGGGGTTGGATTTGGGGATGATATGAGGGGGGACATGGGGACACAATGGGGTTGGATTTGGGGATGCAGTGGGGATGGATATGGGGACACAATAGGGATGGACTTGGGGACACCATGGGGATGGATTTGGGGATGCTATGAGGGTGGATTTGGGGACACCATAGGGATGGACAGGAGGACACAAAGGGGTTGGATTTGGGGATGCAGTGGGGATGGATATGGGGACACCATAGGGATGGGCATGGGGACACAATGGGGATGGATTTGGGGATGCTATGAGGGTGGATTTGGGGACACCACAGGGATGAGCATGGGGACACAAATGGGATGGACATAGGGAACTGTGGGGATGGATTTGGGGACACAATGGAGTTGGATTTGGGGATACCATGAGGGTGGATTTGGGAATACAACAGGGATGAGCATGGGGACACCATGGGGACATAATGGGGGTGGATCTGGGGACACTGTGGGGATGGATTTGGGGACACAACGGGGGATTGTTTTGGGGACACAGTGGGGATGGATTTGGCGACAATATAGGGGTGCACTTGGGGACATAATGGGGATGGAGGACGCATGGGACAGAGGTGGGCCACCATGGGGACATTTTGGGGACGTTTGGGACGGGGACAGCGTGGGTCTGAGGCTTGGAGCTGGGGTCACAGTGGGTGGGCAGGGTCACTATGGGGACCACGGGGAGACGGGACAGCAGCTCAGCACACGGGGACACTGCTGGCTTGAGGACCAGGCGCTTTATTTGCCATTCCCTCCCCGCTTGCTCCTGGCTCCCATGCTTCTGGGGCTGCAGCCACATCCCCACGTCCCCATGTCCCCACGTCCCCACGTCCCCACGTCCCCACGCCATCTCTCCATGGCCGCTGAGCCATCTGTGTGACACCGTCCTGCCATCACCGCCTTCTGCTGTGCGGCCGCTCAGCCCTCACCTCCTCCAGCTCGCTGCCGCTGCCCTCGGGCTGCTCCTGGTAGCTGAAATCAAGGCTGGGAGGGATGGGGGGGGGGGACACAGAGCCGTGATGGGGGCTGTCACCCCGCCCCCCCACGGCCGCCCCTCCCGGTCCTCACCTGGATGCTGAGCTGTCCTCACCGGGCGCATCATCCTCACCGCTGCTCTCCTCCTCCTCCTCCTCCTCCTCCTCCTCCTTCAGCTGTGCCCGCAGCCGGGCTGCAATCTGGGGGGGCAATCGGCGGCCGCCCCCCCGTCCCCGCACCACCCGGCGGATTCGTTTCTCCAGCTGCCTGCCCTGATCCCGCAGCTGCTGCTCCTCCTGACCCCGCAGCGCCCGCACCGCTCCCAACCACAGCTCCGGGGTTTCCTCATCGCTGGAGTCACTGCGGGGTCGGGGCAGGGGGTGGGCAAACCCATGGCGACCCCAAACCCACAGCGTCCCCAAATCCATGGCAACCCCCAACCCATGGTATTCCCAAACCCACTCCATCCCCAAACCCCAGCATCCCCAAACCCATGGCAAACCCAAACCCACAGCATCCCCAAACCCACCCCATCCCCAAACCCACCCCGTCCCCCAACCCAAGGCATCCCCCATACCCACCCTATCCCCCAAACCCCAGCATCCCCCAACCCATGGCATTCCCAAACCCACATCAAACCCAAACCCATGGCAACCCCAAACTCATGGTATCCCCAAACCCATGGCAAACCCCAAAACCACAGCATCTCCAAACCCACCCCATCCCCAAACCCTCATCAACCCCTAAATCCACCCCATCCCCCTACCCAAGGCATTCCCCAAACTCACCCCATCCCCCAAACCCACCCCATCCCCAAACCCCAGCATCCCCAAACCCACGGCATTCCCAAACCCAAGGCATCCCCCATACCCACCCCATCCCCCAAACCCATGGCATCCCCCAACCCATGGCATTCCCAAACCCACGTCAAACCCAAACCCATGGCAAACCCAAACCCACAGTGTCCCCAAACCCATGGCAAACCCAAACCCACCCCATCCCCCAAACCCATAGCATCCCCAACCCATGGCATCCCCCCAATGCACAGCATCCCCAAACCTACCCCATCCCCCAAACCCACCCCATCCCCAAACCCCAGTAGCCCCAAACCCATGGCAAACCCAAACCCACAGCATCCCCAAATGCACTCCGTCCCCAAACCCACCCCACCCCAAACCCACAGCACCCCCTACCCAAGCATCCCCCAAACCGCATCATCCCCCAAACCCACTCCATCCCCAAACCCATGGCATCCCCAAACCCACTCCATCCCCCAAACCCACCCCCCCATACACCCCCCCCACGCCCCCCACCCCCCTTTTGCCCCCCTGCCCGCTCACATCTCCTCATCCTCCACGTCCTCGTAGCTCAGGGGCCCCATGCACACGGAGCAGACGTTGTTTAGGGTTTTGTAGCAGTGGCTGCAGTACAACCCTACAGGGCACACAGCATTAAGGGGGGTGTGATGGCAGGGGAAGGGGGGGGGGGGGTCCCATTTTTCCCTCCCACCTCCCACCTTTGCAGCCAACGGTGATGCACGTGTGCAGGTCCTTCTGCTCCGCTGCCCCACAGGCCAGGCAGAATTTCTGCTGCACGCCCAGGAGCCGAAGCAGTGGGGTGAAGCCAGGAATCCTGGGGGAACAAATGGGGGCAATTCAGTGGGGCTGGGGGTGATGCTATCCCCGGGGATGAGGGCAAAACCCCAAACCCATCCCCCAACCCACACATTTCCAACCCCATTCCATTCTCTAACCTCATGGCATCCCTCAACCCCACCACGTCCCCCAACCCAACCCATCCCCAACCCCATAGCATCCCCCAACCCACCCCGTTCCCAAATCCTCCCCATTCCCAACCCCATAGCATCCCTCAACCCCATGGCATCCCCAATCCCACCCCATACCCCAACCCACTCCATTCCCAACCCCACAACATTCCCCAACCCACCCCATCCCCAAATTCATCCCATCTCCCACCCCAACCTGTCCTCCAACCCACCCCATCCCCAACCCCACCCCATTCCCGACCCCATAGCATCCTCCAACCCCACCCCATCCCCAACCCACCCCATCTCCAACCCCATGGCATCCCCCAACCCCACCCCATCCCCGACCCCATAGCATCCTCCAACCCCACCCCATCCCCAACCCCATAGCATCCCCCAACCCCACCCCATCCCCTACCCACCCCATTCCCAACCCTATGGCATCCCCCAACCCACCCCATCCCTCAACTCCACCCCATCCCCAGTCCACCCCATCCCCAAATCCACCCCATTCCCGACCCTATGGCAGCCCCCAACCCACCCCATCCCTGACCCTATGGCATCCCCCAAGTCCACCCCATCCCCAACCCACCCCATTCCTGACCCTATGGCTTCCCCAACCCACCCCATCCCCAACCCCATCCCATCCCCGACCCCATAGCATCTCTTAACCCCACCCAATCCCCAACCCACCCCATTCCCGACCCTATGGCATCCCTCAACTCCACCACATCCCCCAACCCACCCCATCCCTGACCCCACAGCATCCCCCAAGCCCACCCCATCCCCTACCCACCCCATCCCCGACCCTATAGCATCCTCCAACCCACCCCATCTCCAACCCACCCCATCTCCAACCCACCCCATCCCCTACCCACTCCATCCCCGACCCCACAGCATCCCCCAACCCACCCCATCCCCGACCCCACAGCACCCATTGACTCCACCTGGAGCTGAGGAGGAGGAGCACGGTGCTGCCTCCCGCATCCACCACGCTCTGCACGGCCGCCCGGCGCAGGATCCGCCCCAACACCGTGCGCCTCGCCAGGATGCGGTTATAGAGGAACGCCGTGCGCTCCTGGAACGACGGGGACAGCAGAGCGAGGGACTGCAGCTCCGGGGGGGGGGGATTGGGGGGGAGCTGGGGATTTGGGGTTGCGATGGGGGTCCCTCACCTGCTCACGGGTCGGGTAATACGCGGCACAAATCACGCGTCGCAACCGTGCCACGTGGCTGCCGAACAGCGCGATGAAGAAGCAGATGCCATATAGGATCCCTGCGTGGGGGGCAGAGGGTCGTAGCGGTGACCCCAAATCCGGAACCCACCCCCTCTCCCCCCACCTGCCCGCCCCGTTGCTGCTCACCCATGCCGATGTAGGTGTTGTAATCGGGCTCCACGGGTTGCAGAAGGCAGCGCTGCGAAAGCACCGAGACGTTGCCGCGTTGGAGAACATCGAAGGCAGAAACGACGTCCCGGTAAATGTCGCTGGTGTAGCCCGAGCCGTCCACGCGGACAGCCAGCACCGCCGGAGCTGGGGGGGACACGGGGGACCCCAAATGTTCAGCCATGGGTCAGCTGGGGGGGGTGTTGGGGGAGGGATCCCAAATGTTCAGCCACGGGTCAGCTGGGGGAGTGTTTAGGGGGATCCCAAATGTTTACCCCTGGGTCAGCTGAGGGGGTGTTGGGGAGGGACCCCAAAAGGTCGCCCATGAGTCAGCAGAGCAGGTTATGGGGGGGACCCCAAATGTTCACCCCTGGGTCAGCAGAGGTGGTGTTGGGGGGGACCCCAAATGTTCACCTCTGGGTCTGCAGAGCAGGTGCTAGGGGGGACCCCAAAAATTCAGCCATGGGTTAGCTGAGGGGGTGATGGGGGGGACCCCAAATGCTCACTCATGGGTCAGCAGAGCAGGTGCTGAGGAGGAACCCTAAATATTCAGCCATGGGTCAGCTGAGGGGGTGATGGGGGGGACCCCAAATGTTCACCCCTGGGTCAGCAGAGGTGGTGTTGGGGGGGACCCCAAAAGTTCAGCCATGGGTCTGCAGAGTAGGTTATGGGGGGGACCCCAAATGCTCACCCCTGGTTCAGCTGAGGGGGTGTTGGGTTGGGACCCCAAATATTCAGCCATGGATCAGCTGAGGTGGTGTTGGAGGGACCCCAAATGTTCAGCCATGGGTCTGCAGAGCAGGTTATGGGGGGACCCCAAAAATTCAGCCATGGGTCAGCTGATGGGGTGATGGGGGGGGAACCCCAAATGCTCACCCATGGGTCTGCAGAGCAAGTTATGGGGGGACCCCAAATGCTCACCCATGGATCTGCAGAGTGGGTTATGGGGGGGACCCCAAATGCTCACTCCTGGGTCAGCAGAGCAGGTTATGGGGGGGACCTCAAATGCTCACCCATGGGTCCGCAGAGTGGGTTATGGGGACGACCCCAAATGCTCACCCCTGGCCACGATCTCGCCCTGCATTTGGTGCCGCACGAGGTCCAGCAGCCAGAACAGGCTGTAGTCAGCCAGCACCAGGCTCAGCCCCAGCAGCACATAGCGCAGGAACCCCGTCAGCTCCAGCCCGTAGCGCTGCCGCTCCAGCCTGGACAGCCACGGCATGCCTGGGGACACGGGGACAGCGTGAGCCGTGCCATATGGAGACCCCCATCCCTTCTGGGGTCATGGGGACAGCGTGGGTGGTGCCATCTGGGGACCACCATCCCTCTTAGGGACACGGGTACAACGTGAGCTGTGCCACACCGGGACCCCCATACCTCCTGGGATCATGGGGACAGTGTGGGTGGTGCCATTGGGGACCCTCCATCCCTTCTGGAGACATGGGGGCAGTGTGAGTTGTGCCACACCAGGACCCCCATCCCTCCTGGGGACAGCGTGGGTGGTGCCATGTAGGGACCACCATCCCTTTTGGGGTCACAGGGACAGCGTGAGCAGTGCCATATGGAGACCCCCATCCGTCTTGGTGAGATGAGGAGAGCACGAATGGTGCCACACCGGGATCCCCATCCCTCCTGGTGACACGGGGACAGCATGAGCACTGCCCCATTCCCCTTGGTGACATGGGGACGAGTGTGAGCAGTGACACTGGGACCCCCATCCCTCCTGGGGTCATGGGGACAGCGTGGGTGGTGCCATGTAGGGACCACCATCCCTTTTGGGGTCACAGGGACAGCGTGAGCAGTGCCACACCGGGACCCGCATCCCTCCTGGGATCATGGGGACAGCGTGGGTGGTGCCATGTAGGGACCACCATCCCTTTTGGGGACACGGGGACAATGTGAGCCGTGCCACACTGGGACCCCCATCCCTCCTGGGATCATGGGGACAGCGTGGGTGGTGCCATGTAGGGACCACCATCCCTTCTGGGGTCACAGGGACATCACGATCAGTGCCACATGGGGACCCCCCTGTTCTCCTTGGTGACATGGGGACAAGTACGAGTGGTGCCACATGGGGACACCCATCCCTCCTGGGGTCACGGTGACAGCATGAGCCCACACTGGTTCCCTCCATCTCCTTTGGGGTCACAGGGACAGCGTGAGCAGTGCCATATGGAGACCCCCATCCCTCCTAGGGACATGGGGACAAGCATGAGTGGTGCCACACGGGGACACCCATCCCTCCTGGTGACATGGGGACAACACGAGCATTGCCACACCAAGACCCCCATCCCCACGGAGACAAGCGTGAGCAGTGCCACACTGGTTCCCCCATCCCTCCTGATGACAAAGGGACAGCGTGATCGACGTCACACCATCCCCCCCCCACCCCACCCCATTATTTTGGGCTCACCGGGGTGGATGTACCGGACGCTTTCCCTCACGCTCAGGGGCAGCACAGTGGGACGTCCCGCCTGCGCCCGCTGTGCGTCCATCCTCACGAAACGCTCCGTGATGTAAAAGTTGTCAAAGGAATCATCCCTCAGGTAGCGGTAACGGTAACGCAGAGCCCTGGGGAGGGGGTGGGATTATTGTAGGGGGGGGGAGGGCAGTTTCGCATCCCCTCCTCATCCCCCAACCCCAGAACCCCAAAGCTGAGCCCCCGGCGCACTCACTGCAGGTACATGTAGAGGATGGCGCAGGAGGAGATGTAGGCAGAAAGGCCCAGCAGCTGCCGGGTGGGCTGCAGGCGATTCCCCACCGCCTCCATGATGTCCATGGCCACGTCTGCCAGCGTCTTGCTGGAGTTGAGGGTCACGTCGAAGTGATGCGAGGCTGAAATGTTGAACTCAAATTCCCTACGCAGGCGGTCCAGAGCTCGGTTGATGGCTGAGGGGTGACAGTGGGATGGGGATGGGGTGTGGGGAGGGGGGGAGGGAGCCCAAAGCCCACAGCAGAGACAGAGGGGGATGGAGAGGGACCCCAGACCCTGAAGAAGAGACAGAGGGACAGAGGAGGATGGAGAGGGACCCCAGACCCCATAGCAGAGCCAGAGGGGGATGGAGAGGAACCCCAGATCCCATAGCAGAGCCAAACTGGGACAGAGAGGGACCCCAGACCCCACAGCAGAGCCAGAGGGGGATGAAAAGGGACCCCAGACCCCACAGAAAGGCCAGAGGGGCAGACGGGGATGGAGAGGGACCTTAGGCCCCACAGCAGAGCCAAACTGGGATCAGAAGGGGCCCCAGAGACAGAGGGGGGCAGAAAGGGGTACAGAGGGACCCCAGACCCCACAGAAGAGCCAGAGGGGCAGAGGGGGATGGAGAGGAACCCCAGACCCTGCAGAAGAGCCAGAGGGACAGAGGAGGATGGAGAGGGACCCCAGGCTCCATAGCAGAGCCAGAGGGGGATGGAGAAGGATCCCAGACCCCATAGCAGAGAGAGAGAGGGAGAAGAAAGGAGTACAGAGGGACCCCAGACCCCACAGCAGAGCCAGAAGAGGATGGAAAGGGATCCCACACCCTATAGCAGAGCCAGAGGGGGATGAAAAGGGACCCCAGGCCCCACAGCAGAGCCAATCTGGGATCAGAAGAGGCCCCAGAGACAGAGGGGTGCAGAAAGGGGTACAGAGGGACCCCAGACCCCACAGCAGAGCCAGAGGAGGATGGAGAGGGACCCCAGGCCCCATAGCAGAGCCAGAGGGGGATGGAGAGGGACCCCAGACCCCACAGCAGAGCCAAACTGCGGTCAGAAGGATCAGAGGGGGACCCCAGACCCCCCCAGAGCAGAGCTGGGATACTCACGCTCCGCGATGACCCTCCTGAGGAAGGACTGGACGTACATGGGGATGATGCAGAAGAAGAGTCCGACTGCGGGAAGCGAAGGGTCACCGTGAGGGGGTCGTGGGGAGGCCGGGAGGGGGGCCACCGCTGCACCCACCCCTCCTCTTGCGCACGGACACGGAAGGGGGTGCACGCACGGGTGGCGAAGCCGCAGAGCGGTCTGAAGGTGATGATGATGTAGCAGAGGAAGAAGAGGAAGGAGAGCGCGCGCTCGCAGTTATCCTTGGCGTCGGCGAAGACGCGCAGGCAGCGTTGGAAGGGGGTTCCCATCTCTCGGTTGCAGACGTCGCCCACGTTGCTCAGCCACAGCCAAACGTTGCGCAGAGCGCGGGCTGGGGGCACACACAGGGGTTGGGGGGGGGGGGGGCTGGGGGTGCCGGGTGGGGGTCGGGGTGGGGGTCTCACCGACGTGGGTGACGCCGTCGATGATGGCGCGGAAGAATTTGCGCACGCGGTCGCCAACCACTTTGGCTTTCTGGGCGATGTCTTTGATTTTGGAGAGGACGTCTGCAAACAGAGCAGCTCTGAGTGGGGCGGCAATGCCCACTGCCCACCTTGCCCCCAGACCCCACTGCCCCCAGACCCCACTGCCCACAGACCCCACTGCCCTCAGACCCCACTGCCCCCAGATCCCCACTGCCCCCAGACCCCACTGCCCACAGACCCCACTGCCCTCAGACCCCACTGCCCTCAGACCCCACTGCCCCCAGATCCCCACTGCCCCCAGACCCCACTGCCCCCTGACCCCACTGCCCCGAGATCCCCACTGCCCACAGACCCCCACTGCCCCCAGACCCCACTGCCCTCAGACCCCACTGCCCCCAGACCCCACTGCCCACAGACCCCCGCTGCCCCCAGATCCCCACTGCCCTCAGACCCCACTGCCCTCAGACCCCATTGCCCACAGATCCCCGTTGCCACCAGCCCTCCATTGCTCCCAGACCCCCATAATCCCCCGACCCCATAGCCCCCAGGCCCCATAATCCCCAGATTCCATAGCCCTCAGACCCCATAGCTCCCAGACCCCATACTTCCCAGACCCCATTTCTTCCAGCCCCCATTGTCCCCAGACCCCATAGCTCCTAGATCCCATTGCTTCCAGACCTCCATATTCCCCAGATCCCATAGCCCACCACCCCCATAACTTCCAGGCCCCTATAGCCCCCAGGCCCCATAGCCCCCAGACCCCCACTGCCCCCAGACCCCCATAGCCCCCAGACCCCCATAGCCCCCAGACCCCATAGTTCCCAGACCCCATAGCCCCAGCCCCCCTAGCCCCCAGACCCCCATAGCCCCCACCCCATATCCCCCAGTCCCCCACTGCCCCCAGACCTCATACCTCCAGCCCCCATAGCTCCCAAATCCCCATAGCCCCCACCCCATATCCCCCAGTCCCCCATACCCCCCAGCCCCACCATCCCCCATCCCCCCTCAATCCCCCTCCCTCCACCATCACCCCCAACCCCCCCCCCCTTTTACCCCCCACTCACTCAGCAGCGGTTCCCTCGCGCGCTGCATCCTCTCAGCCGTTTGATTCAGCGCCAGCTCTGCCCCGCACGCCACGGACTCAGCCGCTCGTGCAAAATTGTGCAACATGTTGGTGCAAGGCCCCTGCACCGCCATGCTCAGCGCCAGCAGCAGCAGCAGGATTTTACCCTCCCCTGCGCAACGCAAAGGCTTGAAGCCCCCTCCCCATCTCCAGAGGACTGGGGAGGGGGGAGAGGAGAAGACGGGGAGGGGAAGGAGAGGGTGGGATTGTGCAAAGGCTTGAAGCCCCCTCCCCATCTCCAGCGGGTTGGGGAGGGGGGAGAGAAGATGGGGAGGGGAAGGAGAGGGTGGGATTGCGCAAAGGCTTGAAGCCCCCTCCCCATCTCCAGCGGGTTGGGGAGGTGAGGGAGGAGAAAATGGGGAGGGGAAGGAGAGGGTGGGATTGCGCAAAGGCTTGAAGCCCCCTCCCCATCTCCAGCGGGTTGGAGAGGGAGGGAAGGAGAAGACGGGGAGGGAAAGGAGAGGGTGGGATTGTGCAAAGGCTTGAAGCCCCCTCCCCATCTCCAGCGGGTTGGGGAGGTGGGGGAGGAAAAGATGGGGAGGGGAAGGAGAGGGTGGGATTGCGCAAAGGCTTGAAGCCCCCTCCCCATCTCCAGCGGGCTGGGGAGGGGGGAGAGGAGAAGACAGGGAGGGGAAGGAGAGGGTGGGATTGCGCAAAGGCTTGAAGCCCCCTCCCCATCTCCAGCGGGTTGGAGAGGGAGGGAAGGAGAAGACGGGGAGGGAAAGGAGAGGGTGGGATTGTGCAAAGGCTTGAAGCCCCCTCCCCATCTCCAGCGGGTTGGGGAGGTGGGGGAGGAAAAGATGGGGAGGGGAAGGAGAGGGTGGGATTGCGCAAAGGCTTGAAGCCCCCTCCCCATCTCCAGCGGGTTGGGGAGGGGGGAGGAAAAGATGGGGAGGGGAAGGAGAGGGTGGGATTGCGCACAGGCTTGAAGCCCCCTCCCCATCTCTAGCGGATTGAGGAGGTGGGGGAGGAGAGGATGGGGAGGGAAAGGAGAGGGTGGGATTGTGCACAGGCTTGAAGCCCCCTCCCCATCTCCAGCGGGTTGGGGAGGGGAGGGAGGAGAAGATGGGGAGGGGAAGGAGAGGGTGGGATTGCGCAAAGGCTTGAAGCCCCCTCCCCATCTCCAGCGGGTTGGAGAGGGAGGGAAGGAGAAGACGGGGAGGGAAAGGAGAGAGTGGGATTGTGCAAAGGCTTGAAGCCCCCTCCCCATCTCCAGCGGGTTGGGGAGGTGGGGGAGGAGAAGACGGGGAGGGGAAGGAGAGGGTGGGATTGCACAAAGGCTTGAAGCCCCCTCCCCATCTCCAGCGGGTTGGGGAGGGGGGAGTGAAGATGGGGAGGGGAAGGAGAGGGTGGGATTGCGCACAGGCTTGAAGCCCCCTCCCCATCTCCAGCGGGTTGGGGAGGGGGGAGAGAAGATGGGGAGGGGAAGGAGAGGGTGGGATTGCGCACAGGCTTGAAGCCCCCTCCCCATCTCCAGCGGGTTGGGGAGGGGGGAGGAGAGGATGGGGAGGGGAAGGAGAGGGTGGGATTGCGCACAGGCTTGAAGCCCCCTCCCCATCTCTAGCGGATTGAGGAGGTGGGGGAGGAGAGGATGGGGAGGGAAAGGAGAGGGTGGGATTGCGCACAGGCTTGAAGCCCCCTCCCCATCTCCAGCGGGTTGGGGAGGGGAGGGAGGAGAAGATGGGGAGGGGAAGGAGAGGGTGGGATTGCGCAAAGGCTTGAAGCCCCCTCCCCATCTCCAGCGGGTTGGAGAGGGAGGGAAGGAGAAGACGGGGAGGGAAAGGAGAGGGTGGGATTGTGCAAAGGCTTGAAGCCCCCTCCCCATCTCCAGCGGGTTGGGGAGGTGGGGGAGGAAAAGATGGGGAGGGGAAGGAGAGAGTGGGATTGCGCAAAGGCTTGAAGCCCCCTCCCCATCTCCAGCGGGTTGGGGAGGTGGGGGAGGAGAGGATGGGGAGGGGGAGGAGAGGGTGGGATTGCGCAAAGGCTTGAAGCCCCCTCCCCATCTCCAGCGAGTTGGGGAGGTGGGGGAGGAGAAGACGGGGAGGGGAAGGAGAGGGTGGGATTGTGCACAGGCTTGAAGCCCCCTCCCCATCTCCAGCGGGTTGGGGAGGGGAGAGAAGAAGACAGGGAGGGGAAGGAGAGGGTGGGATTGCGCAAAGGCTTGAAGCCCCCTCCCCATCTCCAGCGGGTTGGGGAGGGGGGAGGAGAGGATGGGGAGGGGAAGGAGAGGGTGTGATTGCGCAAAGGCTTGAAGCCCCCTCCCCATCTCCAGCGGGTTGGGGAGGGGGGAGGAAAAGACGGGGAGGGGAAGGAGAGGGTGGGATTGCGCACAGGCTTGAAGCCCCCTCCCCATCTCCAGCGGGTTGGGGAGGGGGGAGGAGAGGATGGGGAGGGGAAGGAGAGGGTGGGAGAGGTGGGGGTGAACCGGACCCCATCCCAGTCGTGTTTTCTTACTGGTGAAAACGTGGGGCAGCGTGAGCAGCACGGAGAGCCGCACTTTGATGGAGAAGGCCATCCCCAAGCCCAGCGCTGCGCCCAGCACGGCGCCGCTCAGCAGGCAGAACCAAGCGTTGGCGCTTTGCACCAGCAGCACCAAAGCGCCGTAAAACGTGGCCAGGCTCAAACCCAGGAGGAAACCAGCCGTGCTTCGAGCCGCCCGCTGAGCCCAGCTCAGCTCCTCCGTCCTCCCGCCCCACAGCCAACCCTTCAACCTCTCCATTTTGGAGAGTCGGGGTCTCCGGGTGCGGAATTCGGTCTCCGTGCCACCGCGCCTCGGTTCCGCGCTCGGCACCCATGGAGGCAGGCGGGAGGCAGAAGCCCCACAACACGAGTGAGACCCCCCCCCAACTCCAACATCAAACCCCTAGCCCCTGACCCCCGTTGCCCCCAGACCCCATTGCTTCCGGCCTCCACAGCCCCCAGACCCCCACTGGCCCCAGACCCTATAGTTCTCAGACCCCATAGTTCCCAGACCCCATAGCTTCCAGCCCCCACAGCCCCCAGACCCCATTGCTTCCAGCTCCCATAGCTCCCAGACCCCATTGCTCCCAGACCCCCATAGCCCCCAGACCCCATAGCCCACCACCCCCATAACTCCCAGCCCCCATAGCCCCCAGACCCCATTGCTCCCAGACCCCCACTGGCCCCAACCCTCCATAGCTCCCAGACCCCCATAGCCCCCAGACCCTATAGTTCTCAGACCCCATAGCTCCCAGACCCCATAGCTCCCAGACCCCATAGCTTCCAGCCCCCACAGCCCCCAGACCCCATAGCTTCCAGCTCCCATAGCTCCCAGACCCCATAGCTTCCAGATCCCATAGCTCCCAGACCCCATAGCTCCCAGACCCCATTGCTTCCAGACCCCCATAGCCCTCAGACCCCCACAGCTCCCAGACCCCCACTGGCCCCAGCCCTCCATTGCTCCCAGACCCCCATAGCCCCCAGACCCCCATAACCCTCAGACCCCATAGTTTCCAGACCCCCATAGCCCTCAGACCCCATAGCCCACCACCCCCATAACTCCCAGCCCCCTATAGCCCCCATACCCCATTGCTCCCCAGCCCCAATAGCTCCCAGCCCCCATAGCCCCCACCCATAACTCCCAGTTCCCACAGCCCCCACACCCCATAGCCCTCCAGTACCCCCAGACCCACATTGCCCCCAACCCTGCATTGCTCCCAGACCCCATATCCCCCAGCCCCCATTGCCCCCAACCCTGCATTGCTCCCAGACCCCATATCCCCCAGCCCCCATTGCCCCCAACCCTGCATTGCCCCCAGACCCCATAACCCCCAGCCCCCATTGCCCCCCGACCCCATAACCCCCAGACTCCCATCTCTCTCCCCAATTCCTCCTTTTTCCCATTTCCACTCCCCCATTTCCCCCAAAAAGGTTGAGACCCCCCCCCAACCCCAACCCCACGGCTGTGGGGTGTGTGTGGGGCTGACGCTCACCCCCCGCCCCCAAACCCCCAGCCCTGAAGCGGGTGCTGGCTGCGCTGCTGCCCAAATCCTGCACCCAGTTCCTATGGAGCCGCCCTGAGCAGCACCGCGGTGCCAAATTCTTCCTGGGGGGGGGATTTGGGGCATTAATGGGGCTTGGTGAGTGTGGGGCACTGGGGGCTGGGGGCTTTGGGGTCTCAGGGCATTGTGGGCTGGGGGCTTTGGGGGGCACGGGGTACAGTAGGGTACAATAGGGTTGGTGGCATTGGGGTCTCAGGGCACACTGGGATGGGGGCTTTGGGGGGCACAGGGCACTGTGGGGTTGGTGGCTTTGGGCACTCTGGAGGTGGGGGCATTGGGGTCCCAGGGCATTGTGGGGTGGGGACTTTGGGGGGCACGGGCACAATGGGGTTGGTGGCACTGGGTTCTCAGGGCACTGTGGGCTGGGGTCTTTGGGGGGCACAGGGCACTGTGGGGTTGGTGGCACTGGGGTCTCAGGGCACTGTGGGGTTGGTGGCATTGGGGTCTCAGGGCACAGTGGGGTTGGTGGCTTTGGATCTCAGGGCACAGTAGGGGCTTTGGGGGGGCACAGGGCACTGTGGGGTTGGTGGCATTGGGGTCTCAGGGCACTGTGGGGTTGGTGGCATTGGGGTCTCAGCACACTGTGGGGTTGGTGGCACTGGGGTCTCAGCACACTGTGGGGTGGGGGCTTTGGGATCTCAGGGCACTGTGGGGTTGGTGACATTGGGGACACGGGGCACTGTGGGGTTGGTGGCATTGGGGACACAGGGCTCTGTGGGGTTGGTGGCATTGGGGTCTCAGGGCACTGTGGGGTTGGTGGCATTGGGGTTTCAGGGCTCTGTGGGATTGGTGGCACTGGGCACTCTGGAGGTGGGGGCATTGGGGTCTCAGGGCATTGTGGGGTGGGGACTTTGGGGGACACAGGGCACTGTGGGGTTGGTGGCACTGGGGTCTCAGGGCACAGTGGGGTTGGTGGCACTGGGGGCACAGGGCACTGTGGGGTTGGTGGCACTGGGGACACAGGGCACTGTGGGGTTGGTGGCATTGGGGACACAGGGCACTGTGGGGTTGGTGGCACTGGGGGCACAGGGCACTGTGGGGTTGGTGGCACTGGGGACACAGGGCACTGTGGGGTTGGTGGCACTGGGGACACAGGGCACAGTGGGGTTGGTGGCATTGGGGTCTCAGGGCACTGTGGGGTTGGTGACATTGGGGACACAGGGCACTGTGGGGTTGGTGGCTTTAGATCTCAGGGCACTGTGGGGAGGGGGCTTTGGGGGACACAGGGCACAGTGGGGTTGGTGGCATTGGGGTCTCAGGGCACTGTGGGGTTGGTGACATTGGGGACACAGGGCTCTGTGGGGTTGGTGGCATTGGGGTCTCAGGGCACTGTAGGGTTGGTGGCATTGGGGTTTCAGGGCTCTGTGGGATTGGTGGCACTGGGCACTCTGGAGGTGGGTGCATTGGGGTCTCAGGGCATTGTGGGGTGGGGACTTTGGGGGGCACAGGGCACTGTGGGGTTGGTGGCTTTGGATCTCAGGGCACAGTGGGGTTGGTGGCAATGGGGACACAGGACACAGTGGGGTTGGTGGCAATGGGGACACAGGACACAGTGGGGTTGGTGGCAGTGGGGACACGGCACAATGGGGTTGGTGGCACTGGGTTCTCAGGGCACTGTGGGCTGGGGTCTTTGGGGGGCACAGGGCACAGTGGGGTTGGTGGCACTGGGGTCTCAGGACACAGTGGGGTTGGTGGCACTGGGGTCTCAGGATACTGTGGGGTTGGTGACATCGGGGTCTCAGGGCACTGTGGGGTTGGTGGCACTGGGGACACAGGGCTCTGTGGGGTTGGTGGCATTGGGGTCTCAGGGCACTGTGGGGTTGGTGGCATTGGGGACACAGGGCTCTGTGGGGTTGGTGGCACTGGGGACACAGGGCACTGTGGGGTTGGTGGCAATGGGGACACGGGGCACTGTGGGGTTGGTGGCATTGGGGTCTCAGGGCACAGTGGGGTTGGTGGCACTGGAGACATGGGGCACAGTGGGGTTGGTGGCATTGGGGACACAGGGCTCTGTGGGGTTGGTGGCAATGGGGACACAGGGCTCTGTGGGGTTGGTGGCACTGGGGTCTCCCAGCACTCTGTGCCTTTCAGGGCTCTGCCAGCTCCTCATTGTCCCCATGGGCATCGCGGAGGCGCTCAAATGGCAGCTGACGTGTGGGCTGGCGGGTGAGGATGGGACCCCAGCAGGGGGATGGGGGACGATGGGAGGGGGGTGTGGGACCGTGGGGGACAACTCTGTGCCCCCCATAGGGGGGATGGCGTTGGGGTGGGCCGTGTCCCCCCACATCCGCTGCGCCAGCCTGCTGGTGGTGCCCAAATTCCTGGGCAAGGAGGGCCGCATCTTCGTCCTCTCCCTTGTCATCGCCGCCATCTTCAATGGTAGGGACACCTCCACGGCCCCGTCCCCACCTGGGCTCACCGTGTTTGGGGTCTCTCAGCCATCCCTCAACCCCCCCGGTCCCCCCCCCCAAGGCCCCGTGGCCAACCTGTGGCACAACCTGGAGGAGGTGATCCGCTCTGCGGGGTGCGTGATGGAGCTGCAGGTCAACCACAGCCGCCATCTGTGGAGGGTGACCACGGTGCCACTGAGAGCTGTGATGGAGGACATGGTGGTGAGGGGGGGGGGAATGGGATGGGGGACGTGGGGGGTGGGCATGGGGGGCGTGGTGGTGAGGAGGGGGACGTGGGGGACATGGGATGGGGGATGTGGGATGGGGGATGAGGGGATGGGGGACGTGGGGGACATGGGATGGGGGACATGGGATGGGAGATGTGGGGATGGGGGACATGGTGGTGAGGAGGGGGATGTGGAGGGATGTGGGATGGGGGACATGGGATGGGAGATGTGGGGATGGAGGACGTGGTGGTGAGGAGGGGGACGTGGGGGACATGGGGTGGGGGATGTGGGATGGGGGATGTGGGAATGGGGGATGTGGGGATGGGGTTGTTGGGATGGGGGACGTGGGGGACATGGGATGGGGGACGTGGGATGGGGGATGTGGGGGTGTGGGGATGGAGGATGTGGTGGTGAGGGGGGGGGGAATGGGATGGGGAATGTGGGGGTGAGCAGGGGGACATGGAGGACATGGGATGGGGAACATGGGATGTGGGGATGGGGGATGTGGGGATGAGGATGGGGATGTGGGGGACATAGGATGGGGGACATGGGGGACATGAGATGGAGGACATGGGGGTGAGGATAGGGGATGTGGGGGACGTGGGATGGGGGATGTGGGATGGGGGATGTGGGGATGGGGGACGTGGTGGTGAGGAGGGGGATGTGGGGGACATGGATGGGAGATGTGGGATGGGGGATGAGGGGATGGGGGATGAGGGGATGGGGGACTTGGTGGTGAGGAGGGGGATGTGGAGGGATGTGGGATGGGGGACATGGGATGGGGGATGTAGGGGTGTGGGGATGGAGGACGTGGTGGTGAGGATGTGGATTGGGGGATGTGGGGTACATGGGGATGCAGTGATGGAGGACGTGGGACTGGGGACATGGGGGACACGGGGACGCAGTGATGGAGAACATGGGGGGCACATGGGGACACAGTGATTGAGGACGTGGGATTGGGGTCATGGGGGACCTGGGGATGCAGTGATGGAGGACATGGGATTGGGGACACGGGGGACACGGGGACGCAGTGATGGAGGACGTGGCAGTGAGGACACGGGATGGGGGCACAGGGGGCTGCAGTGATGGAGGACGTGGGGCTGAGCCGGTCCCCGTCCCATAGCGAAGCGGGCAGACTCTGAACGAGGAGACCCAGAGCGTGGGGCGTTCATTTGTGGGGCTGAACGAGGAGGTGGCCAACAAGGAGGGCTACGACCTGCGCCACAGCCCCGGCCCCGAGCCCTCCAGCACCCAGAAACTGTATGAGACCAAGACCAAACTGCGCTGCAACGGTGAGCGGGGATGGGGACGGGGCAATGGGGAGCAGATGGCGGACCCCACAGATGGGGATGCGGGGTGCAGGGCTGGAGCTGAGGTCCCCGTCCCACAGAGGTGGTGCAGAACGCGACGCAGCGGTGCCGGATTTGGTTTGACAAGAAGTACCAGGCTTGCATGGCGCAGATCGTCGTGCCCATCATCAGCCACCTCCTCTGCCTGCCCATGAGGTTCACCTTCCT
Source organism: Chrysolophus pictus (assembly GCA_037305975.1). NCBI lineage: Eukaryota > Metazoa > Chordata > Aves > Galliformes > Phasianidae > Chrysolophus > Chrysolophus pictus. The sequence continues at coordinate 2,345,236 of CM074600.1, read as the reverse complement.
CTGCCACATCGCCAAAGGTGGGCGATGGGACCCCAGACCCATCCCCAGACCCTTCTGCCCAGCCTCAGCCCCTGAGATGCAGCCCCACATCCCACAGCAGAGCCCCACAGACCCCTCTTCCCAACCCCAATTCCTGATTTGCAGCCCCCATATTCAACATCAGAGCCCCACAGACCCCTCTTCCCAACCCCAATTCCTGAGATGCAGCCCCACATCCCACATCAGAGCCCCACAGACCCCTCTCCCCAACCCCAATAACTGAGATGCAGCCCCACATCCCACATCAGAGCCCCACAGACCCTCTTCCCAACCCCAATCCCTGGGTTACAGCCCCACATCCCACAGCAGAGCCCTACAGCCCCCTCTACCTGACCTCAGCCCCTGAGCTGCAGCCCCACATCTCAGCAGAGCCCCACAGACCCCTCTACCCAACCCCAATTCCCAATTTGCAGCCCCACATCCCACATCAGAGCCCCACAGACCCTCTTCCCAACCCCAATTCCTGGGTTACAACCTCATATCCCACATCTGACCCCCACAGCCCCCTCTACCTGACCTCAGCCCCTGAGCTGCAGCCCCACATCCCACAGCAGAGCCCCACAGCCCCCTCTCCCCAACCCCAATTCCCGATTTGCAGCCCCCACATCCCACAGCAGAGCCCCACAGACCCCTTTACCCAACCCCAATTCCCGATTTGCAGCCCCCATATTCAACATCAGAGCCCCACAGACCCTCTTCCCAACCCCAATTCCTGGGTTACAACCCCATATCCCACATCTGACCCCCACAGCCCCCTCTACCTGACCTCAGCCCCTGAGCTGCAGCCCCATATCCCACAGCAGACCCTCTTCCCAACCCCAATAACTGAACTGCAGCCCCACATCCCACATCAGAGCCCCACAGACCCTTTTACCCAACCCCAATTCCTGATTTGCAGCCCCCACATCCCACATCCGACCCCCACAGCCCCTTCTACCCAACCCCAATGGGCAATGGGACCCCAGACCCATCCCCAGACCCCTCTGCCCAACCTGAGCCCCTGAGATGCAGCTCCACGACGATTCCTGGCGTTCCCCCCCCCCCCCACCCCCCCAGCTCAGTCCTTTCCATCCCCGCAGTGATGCGCAGTTGGTGCTGGGACCGAATCCCCGTGGAGGGCAATTTTGGGCGGACTTACGACATGGTGAACGGTTCCATCCACAACCTGACCCAACACTTCAGCGCCAGGCTGATCGTCAAGGTGGGCTTCCAACCCCCGAGCCCCCTCCCCAAAAGGGGGGTGTTGGTGTTGGGGACGTGTAACGCCGGCTGTCCCCACGTTGGCACCACGCAGGAGGAGCAACGTGAGACCCTGGTGGGCATCGACGCGTCGGCGGAGCAGATCGTGGAGGAGGTGACGGCGCACGTCCAGCAGCACAGCGCACGGCTGCACCGCGCCTTCTCCTTCCTCCGCCTGCTGCTCTCCTTCACCTTCCTCCTCGTCTTCATCTCGTGAGCAGCGGGCGGGGGGCGGGGGGAGTGGGAGTACGGGGGGGGGGGCAGGGGGGAGCAGGGGGTTTGGGGGTCAGGGGTACAGGGGGTGCAGGGGGGAATCACGGGCTTTGGGGGGCTTGGGGGGTTCAGGGGGTACAGGGGGTGCAGGGGGGATCAGGAGCTTGGGGGGATTGGGGGCTTGGGGGGCATCAGGGGGTTTGGGGGGTCAGGGGATACAGGGGGTGCAGGGGAGATCAGGGGGTTGGGGGCTCGGGGGTGCAGGGGGGATCAGGAGGTTTGGAGGACTTGGGGGGTTCAGGGGGTATAGGGGGTGCAGGGGGGGATCAGGGACTTGGGGGCCTTGGGGGGGTTCAGGGGGTTCAGGGGGTGCAGGGGGGTGCAGGGGGGTCTCAGGGGTTTTGGGGGTCAGGGGATACAGGGGGTGCAGGGAGGATCAGGGGTTTGGGGGCTCGGGGGGTGCAGGGGGGATCAGGGCTTTGGGGGATGCAGGGGGGGCTCAGGGGCTTTGGGGGGCTTTGGGGGTTCAGGGGGCGCAGAGGGGTACAGGGGGGGATCAAGGGTTTGGGGGGTCAGGGGGTGCAGGGGGTGAATGAGGGATAAGGGGGTTCAAGGGATGCAGAGAGTTTGGGGGGCTCAGGGGCTTTGGGGGCTTCGGGGGGTTCAGGGGGTGCAGGGGGGGATCAGGGGTTTGGGGGGTCAGGGGATACAGGGGGTGCAGGGGGGATCAGGGGGTTTGGGGGGCTTGGGGGGTTCAGGGGGTGCGGGGAGTGCAGGGAGGATCAGGGGGTTGGGGGGGTCAGGGGGTACAGGGGGGGATCAGGGGGTTTGGGGGGCTTGAGGGGCTTGGGGGGCTCAGGGGGTGCGGAGGGGGATGAGGGGTTATCAGGGGGTGCAGGGGGGGATCAGAGGCTTTGGGGGTGTCAGGGGGTGCAGGGGTTTGGTGGGGATCAGGGTCTTGGGGGCTGCAGGTGGTTTGGGGGCGCGGGGGTGCAGGGGGGCTCGAGGGCTTTGGGGTCTTTGGGGGTCTTTGGGGGGCTCAGGGTGCGTGCAGGGCTTTGGTGGCTCGCGGCACTCGGAGACACCATCAGTGCCAACCATAGGGCGCAGCAGGACGGGGAGAAGCAAGGCGACAGATCTGGGGGCTGCGAGCACAACGAAAGGCCCTGGGGGTCCAAAGCCCACCCCTCAGGACCCCCCCCCCAGGACCCCCACCCCGTCTTTTACTCCGCAGGGCGTTCCACTACACCAGGCAGTACAACGCGGACATCACCTTCGACAACCTCTACATCACCACCTACTTCCGTCAAATCGACGCCCGTCGCAAAAAACAAGTGGGGGTCAGAGGGTCCCTCCGAGCCCCCCCAAGTCCCCCCCATCCCCAAAAAGCCGTTCTGAGCCTTTCTGCCCCCAAAACACCAGAACAAGAGGACGCTGCTGCCGCTGCGCCGCGCGGAGATCCCGGCCGTCATCTTCCCGTGCCGCATCGCCATGCAGCCCCGCGAACTGCAGAGCGTGGTGAGGGGCTTCCCGGGGGCTCCTTTTGAGAAAGAGGCCTAAAAATGAGTCTGGGGGCTTCGCTGTTAAACCCTTTTATCCGTAGGTGCTGGAGGTGTTGGAGTGCATCCCACCGTTGCTGCTGCTTTTGGTCGCCTGCGGTTTGGACCACGCGTTGTGCAGCGCGCTGGGCGTCATCCGGCAGCATTCCTTCGTGCAGTATTCGTTCCGAAGTGAGCTGCAGCCCCCTCCCCAAAAGGGTGGGGGGGGGTAAAGGGGGCTATAGGGACAGCTCCAGGATGGGGAGGGGTCCCCATATCCCCCCCCCCTTCCCGCAGGCAGCCACCATCTGTCCGTGCACGTGATGGGGACGTCGCTGATGGCTCGGCTGCTGCGGAGCACCGTGGGGTCCCTGAACAGCTCCTCTGATACGGAATTGGAGACGTCCAATTTTGGTGAGGGGCTTCGGGGGGGGGGGGACAGAGGCGGGGGGGGTAGGGGGGAACCCTCTGAGCCTCGTAGTCTGGCTGCCCCACTCCTTTGGGGTGGGATTGCAGAGAACTCCATGACCTGGAGCTGCCCCTCTCCTTAGGGGGTGACTTTTTGGGGTTGGGCACCTCCAAGCTCCATGACTTTGCTGCCCCCCTCCATATAAAGTCACCCTTTGGGGTCTCACACCTTTGGGGTTGGGCACCTCCATACTCCATGATTTTGCTGCCCCTCTCCATATGGGGTGACTTTTTGGGGTCCCACGCCTTTGGGGTTGGACACCTCCAAGCTCCATGACTTTGCTGTCCCTCTCCATATAAAGTGACCTTTTGGGGTCTCACACCTTTGGGGTTGGACACCTCCAAGCTCCATGACTTTGCTGCCCCCCTCCATATAAAATGACCTTTTGGGGTCCCACACTTTTGGGGTTGGGCACCTCCATACTCCATGATTTTGCTGCCCCTCTCCTTAGGGGGTGACTTTTTGGGGTCCCACGCCTTTGGGGTTGGACGCCTCCAAGCTCCATGACTTTGCTGTCCCCCTCCATATAAAATGACCTTTTGGGGTCCCACACCTTTGGGGTGGGACCCCAGCGAACCCCATGGCCTGGCTGTCCCTCCCCATACAAAGTCACTCTTTGGGGTCACGTCCCTTTGGGGTGGGACCCCTCTGAGTTCCATGGCCTGGCTGCCCTTCTCCATATGGGGCGGCCCTTTGGTGTCCCACCCCTTTGGGGTCCCCACCCCTTTGGGGTCCCCCCCCCTTGAGGTCCCACCCTTTGGGGTCCCATCCTTCGGGGTCGTGCCCTTTTGAGGTCCTACTCTTTGGTGTCGCATCCCTTTGGAGTCCCATTCCCTTGAGGTCCCACCCTTTGGGGTCCCATCCTTTTGATCTCCCAGCCTTTGGGGTCCCATCCCTTTGGGTCCCACCCCCTTGAGGTCCCACCCTTTGAGGTCCCACCCTTTGGGGTCCCACCCCTTTGATGTCCCACCCTTTGGTGTCCCATTCCCTTGAGGTCCCATCCTTTGGGGTCCCATCCTTTGGGGTCCCACCCTTTTGATCTCCCACCCTTTTGATCTCCCACCCTTTGGGGTCCCATCCTTTTAATCTCCCACCCTTTGGGGTCCCACCCTTTTGATCTCCCACCCTTTGGGGTCCCATCCTTTGGGTCCCACCCCCTTGAGCTCCCCCCCTTCGATGTCCCACCCTTTTGATCTCCCACCCTTTGGGGTCCCATCCCTTTGGGTCCCACCCCCTTGAGGTCCCACCCTTTGAGGTCCCACCCTTTGGGGTCCCACCCCTTTGATGTCCCACCCTTTGGTGTCCCACTCCCTTGAGCTCCACCCTTCGGGGTCCCACCCTTTTGATCTCCCACCCTTTGGGGTCCCATCCCTTTGGGTCCCACCCCCTTGAGGTCCCACCCATTTGAGGTCCCACCCTTTTGATCTCCCACCCTTTGGGGTCCCTTCCCTTTGGGTCCCACCCCCTTGAGGTCCCACCCATTTGATGGTCCCATCCTTTGGGGTCCCACCCTTTTGATCTCCCACCCTTTGATGTCCCATCCCTTTGGGGTCCCAGCCCTTTGGAGTCCCATCCTTTCAATCTCCCACCCTTCGGGGTCCCACCCTTTTAATCTCCCACCCTTTGGGCTCCCACCCCTTTGGGTCCCACCCCTTGAGCTCCCCCCCTTCGATGTCCCACCCTTTTGATCTCCCACCCTTTGGGGTCCCATCCCTTTGGGTCCCACCCCCTTGAGGTCCCACCCTTTGGGGTCCCACCCCTTTGATGTCCCACCCTTTGGTGTCCCACTCCCTTGAGCTCCCACCCTTTGGGGTCCCACCCTTTTAATCTCCCACCCCTTTGGGGTCCCCACCCTTTTGAGGTCCCACCCTTTGGGGTCCCACCCCATTTGGGGTCCCATCCTTTGGGGTCCCACCCTTTTGATCTCCCACCCTTTGTGTCCCACCCTTTGGGGGTCCCACCCTTTGGGGTCCCACCCTTTTGGGTCCCACCCTTTTGATCTCCCATCCCTTTGGGGTCCCACCCTTTGGGGTCCCACCCTTTTAATCTCCCCACCCTTTGGGCTCCCACCCCTTTGGGTCCCACCCCCTTGAGCTCCCCCCTTCGTTGTCCACCCTTTTGATCTCCCACCCTTTGACGCCCCACCCCTTCGCCACCCAACCCCTCCAATCCCCACAAACCCACCTCCCCCACTCCAATACAACCAAACCCTTCGGATTCAGACCCCCCCCCCCTAAACCCCCCTCCCCCTAAACCCCCCAAATCCCCCCACCCCCACGTGACCCCCTCCCCCCTCAGCCTGCCTGCCGCAGCCCCTCTCCATGTCGCGGCGGCGATACGCGCACAGCTTCGCACCGCTGGCGGTGCTGCTGCTGCTCTGCCTGCTCCAAGCCTACGCGTACCGCCTGCGCCGCGCCATCGCCGCCTTCTACTTCCCCAAGGTGAGCTCCGACCCCCCCCCCCCCTTTTCACCTCACGCATGGCTCTGGGGAGGGGTCTGCGGCTCATCTCCCCCCCCCCAAATTAATTAATCAGAGGGAGAAGAGCCGCGTGCTGTACCTCTACAACAAACTGCTGCGCCAGCGGCTTTGCTTCGTGCGGCTGCAGCGGGAGCGCATCGCCAAGAAGGGCGCAGCGGTACCCGGCCTTGGTGAGCTGGGGGGGGGGCAAGAAATAAGGGGGGGGGGCTGCGTTGGTAGGGCCGGAGCTTTGGGGGGGTTTGCATTGATGGGCCCAGGGCTGGGGGGGGGGATTTGCATCGATGGGCCGAGAGCTGGGGAGCGAAAGTGGGGGGGGGCGAGGCTGTATTGGTGAGCTCAGAGCTGGGGGGGGGGGAAAGTGGGGGTTGGAGAGGGGGGGCTAAATTGGTGAGCTCAGAGCTGGGGGGGGGTAAAGTGGGGGGGGGGGGGTTGTATTGGTAGGGTCGGAGCTGGGGGGGGGGTTTGCATTGATGAACCCAGAGCTGGGGGGGGGGATTTGCATCGATGAGCCGAGAGCTGGGGAGCGAAAGTGGGGGGGGGGCGAGGCTGTATTGGTGACTCAGAGCTGGGGGGGGGGAAAGTGGGGGTTGGAGAGGGGGGGCTAAATTGGTGAGCTCAGAGCTGGGGGGGGGTAAAGTGGGGGGGGGGGGTTGTATTGGTAGGGTCGGAGCTGGGGGGGGGGGTTTGCATTGATGAACCCAGAGCTGGGGGGCGGGATTTGCATCGATGAGCCGAGAGCTGGGGAGCGAAAGTGGGGGGGGGGCGAGGCTGTATTGGTGAACTCAGAGCTGGGGGGGGGGGAAAGTGGGGGTTGGAGAGGGGGCTAAATTGGTGAGCTCAGAGCTGAGGGGGGGAAAGTGGGGGGGGGGGGGGCTGTATTGGTGAGGCCAGAGCTGGTGGGGGGGGGCAAGGAGGAGGGGGGGAGCTGCATAGGTGGACCCGGAGCTGGGGGGGGGTTTGCATTGATGGGCCCAGAGCTGGGGGGGGGGGAAAGTGGATGGGGGCTGTACTGGTGAGGCCAGAGCTGGGGGGAGGGGGGGGGGCAAAGGAGGAGGGGGGGGGGCTGTATTGGAGGGCCCGGAGCTGGGGGGGGGGGGTTGCATTGATGAGCCCAGAGCTGGGGGGGTGAAAGTGGGGGGGGGGGAGGCTGTATTGGTGAGCTCAGAGCTGGGGGGGGGGGAAAGTGGGGGGGGGGCTGTATTGGTGAGGTCAGAGCTGGTGGGGGGCAAGGAGGGGGGGGGGGGGGGCTGCATTGGTGGGCCCAGAGCTGGGGAGGGAAAGTTTGGGGGGGGTGAAATGGCACCGGGTGGGGATGTGGTGGTGGGGGGGGGGGTCCCCCATTTCCCTCAGCCCCCCATTCCCGAAACGCCCTGTTTTCCCAATGCCTCCCACCTCCCCAACCCCCCCCATTTCTCCCCCCATTTCCCTCGCCACCCCCAACCCCCCACTCCCCCCATCCCCCCCCCCAATTCCCCCCGAGCCCCCCACCCCCCAATCCCCCATATTTCCCACTTCCCCCCCCACTCCCCCCATTCCCCTCACCACCCCCATTCCCCCGACCCCCCATCGCCCCCCCATTTCCTCCCTTCCCTTCTCCCACTCTGAGTTTCCCCTACCCCCATTCCCCCCCCCATTCCCCCAACCTCCCCCATTCCTCCGAGCCCCCCCTCCCTCTTCCCCAAGCCCCCCCCCCAATCCCCCTTATTTCCCCCTGCCACCCATCCCCCCCCATTTCTCCCCCCATTTCCCTCACCACCCCCAACCCCCACTTCCCCCATTCCCCCTACCCCAATTCCCCCGAGCCCCCCACCCCCCAATCCCCCATATTTCCCACTCCCACCCCCCCCACCCCCCCATCCCCCCCCCATTTCCTCCTTTCCCCTCTCCCACTCTGAATTTCCCCTACCCCCAACCCCCCATTCCCCCCCAATTCCCCCGAGCCCCCCACCCCCCAATCCCCCATATTTCCCACTTCCCCCATTCCCCCCCCCCAATTCCCCCGAGCCCCCTAACCCCCAATCCCCCATATTTCCCACTTCCCCCATTCCCCCCATTCCCCCCCCAATTCCCCCGAGCCCCCCACCCCCCAATCCCCATATTTCCCACTTCCCCCATTCCCCCCCATTCCCCCCCCAATTCCCCCGAGCCCCCCACCCCCCAATCGCCCATATTTCCCACTTCCCCCATTCCCCCCCATTCCCCCTCATTCCCCCCCCAATTCCCCCGAGCCCCCCACCCCCCAATCCCTCATATTTCCCTCTCCCCCATTCCCCCCCATTCCCCCCCAATCCCCCATATTTCCCACTTCCCCCATTCCCCCCCATTCCCCCCCCCCAATTCCCCCGAGCCCCCACCCCCCAATCCCCCATATTTCCCTCTCCTCCATTCCCCCTCCCCCCATTCCCCCCCCCCAATTCCCCCGAGCCCCCACCCCCCAATCGCCCATATTTCCCTCTCCCCCATTCCCCCCCATTCCCCCCCCAATTCCCCCGAGCCCCCCACCCCCCAATCCCTGCTATTTCCCGACCCCCCCCCCATCTCCCCCCCCCCCTCAGGGCTCGGTTTTGTCGGAGCGCTGCTGCCGCCGTTGGCCGCGGTTGCGCCGTTGGTTGCGGCGGAGCTGCGCGCTGTGCGGGGAACGGGAGACCC